>JASANC010004751.1:0-195561 GCA_030248135.1 Theristus sp. LFF4_11
GATTCCGGCGCAATTTTGCCGGATCCGGCCGGATCCGGCCGGAATGGCCGAGACCCGCGAATTAACCAGTTGATTCCGTTTCAGAGTTGTTCAATGGTTTGACAAATTTGTTTGCTGTTGGTTTTGTTGTTGTGCATTTGACATGTGATCAGTGAGCGTTTCTTTAGTTTAGTGTCTCTGTTCAATGGTAAATGGTTCACTGCTTTTTAAAAACAATGTCACAGCTAGTCTGAACGAACTGAATGCAAGCAAGCAAGCACATCTGCATTGAGTCCTCAATAAACAGGAAAAAACGCGGTTACACAGTAGTTACAAATTCAAAAGCCAAGCCACCAGAGCGAGTCTAAATTGCTCGCCAGTGTGCAAAAGTGCGGAGCAGGTGCAAGAGAGGAGCGCCAAGTCCCAGCAACTTGCGCTCTTACGCAACAAGCAACCTGAAAATAAACCAATACCAAACATATTTTTGTTTTTACATATCTGAACAATAAGAGACTGACGAATAATTGATGATTTTTTCCTTCATGAACTTGAGGCTTTTTTTCACGTAATCACAGCGTAACTATCCTAGTTCAATAGGTGGTTGATGTAATTTTTCAAAAGTTATTCATGTTATACAATAAAACTAAAACATAAAATAACATTGTTCGTATGATGCAGCTGCGTGCGGCACCGTGCAATTGTCAAGTGGATTAGATTGAAACTAGAACTGAACGGAACTACAACAGGACATAGCGGCATCGCGAACCCTCGGCTGGAAACTATTTTCTTGTTTTAGATGCTAATCAACTAAGTAATAGCACTGAAGAGCTTTTTTTTTTACATCAGCATTGTTGCATTCCAACTTTAGTTTACTAATACTCTTGTCCTTGTGCAGTGTTCGATTCAGTTTACGACAGGACGCCAACCACACACAATAACCTGCTTGTTTGTCGCTTCCTTCGGAGCTGACCCCTATCAAATTTTGTTTGCCTAGTCTAGTTTCAACACCGCCCATTCGGTATTCTTTTGTCTTCGACGACATAAAATGAGTCAATTTTTTACCAAAATTGACCATTTTTGCTCGTAATTCTTGAAAATTTCGCTAATTTTAGGTAAAATACGCGTTTATACTTGATTTTTAGTGTATTTTTAGCATTATTTTGCTGTTTTTATAGCTTTTTAGCGTTTTAGCTATGTATCTATCAAATTTCAAAATTTTGGCCGGCCCCCCCCAAAGTCACATGCCCCCCCCCCGCGCGCGGCCCCCCCAAAATTTTCCAGCTATCTATCTATCTAGAAAATTTGCTCCAGCTATTTATATCGGCCCCCCAACCCCTCGGCTCTGGAACAACTATGCTATGGTTGCTTGCAGATGTAGACGTTAGAATTTTGCAACCAACAAACAAAAATGAAAAGAATTAAACGTAAACTTAGCGCTGCTTTCCGGAGCTCTCAAAGCATCGAAAATGGTCTTCACGAGGTGAGATTGTTATTTGTCATCAAAAAAATTTAACAGAGTTCGTGTTCTGTTTTTTTTTTCATTTCAACAAAGCGAAATCAACTTTATCCACAAAAATGAGTTTGATTGAAATTGATATTGATTGATTGATTGATCAACACTAGGGATGGATCCGGCAAATTTGCCGGAATCCGGGCCGGATCCGGCAAAAGCCCATTCCGGCCGGGCCGGATCCGGCAAAAATTGCCGGAATCCGGACCGGAATGGCCTTTTTATGTCTAAAAAAACATGTACGCACATTTCGTCGCTTCTTAATCACATTTTCAGCATAAAACAGCACAGACACAGAAACAAAGTCAGCAAGACACAGCACGTGAACCAACCAAAAATTACAACAACAATTGACAAAATTCACATCGCATAGGGATAATCAAGTGCTGGCAACACTCCATTCAGAAACATGACCTTTTCGGCTGTACGAGTTGACAGACGAGATCGGCTGTACGCAAACTTCAGAGAACATTCGTTCGCTTGCTACGCTTGTTCGCTTGTTGGTAGCGGTGCCAGGTATCTGCACGCGATTGTCGATAGTTTGGGGTATTTAGACGAGTTCAGCCGCCAAAAGTCTAGCATTAGATCACTTTTGTCCGGTTCGTCTATAAAATCATCCTACTCGTCATATTCATTTCGCCGCGCAGTTCGTCTTCGAGACTGGATTCGCCTGACGGGTTGCGCGGTCGCGCAGCGTGAAACTCGATGCCTCCGTAGAGGCCAGTCGATTTCTTTTTTGGTTCGGGCTCGCGTTCACTTTCGTCATCGTCGTTGTTCGCGATCTCGGATGTATCGTCGCAGTTTGTGGGCGTCTCCGGTCGTTTCAAGATTTTCTTTGCAATGTGAAGTAGTTCACAACGAATCGCGCCTTCATTTTCGAAGACGACTGCAGTATTCTTGAATCGCGGATAAACGTACGTGGCCATGATGTTGGATTCGTTGTGGAAAAGCGCACGGAAGCGTGTGTCGATGCTGGTCAGCAGCGTTTTTTTCGTCGTACCAATGCCACTCGCATCGACTTGTTCGATGCGCTGCTTCAGTGCGCAAACGGCGGGCAACACCATTGAAATGGATTCGTCGTCTCGTGGATTCGTCGTTGGGGGGGGTTTATCGGGTTTTAGGGGATCACGGCACCCCCGCACACCCACGGTAACACACGTCGCTAAAACCGCTGGTGTTCTGGGGCTCACAAAAAGCAGCTGTTTGACAGCTAACTGAATATGACCAACAAAGATGGCTGATTTCAAAAAAAACCCCTGCTATTGTTGATCAACAACGTCGGCCAAAAGCTGGCAGCCACGTTTTTTAAAGTGGACGATGCTGCACATAAGTTTACCACTCAAGACAAAAGCAGTGAACCATTTACCATTGAACAGAACACTAAACTAAAGAAACGCTCACTGATCACATGTCAAATGCACAACAACAAAACCAACAAAGCACCGAAACAAATTTGTCAAACCATTGAACAGCTCTGAAACGGAGGAATCAACTGGTTAATTCGCGGGTCTCGGCCATTCCGGCCGGATCCGGCCGGATCCGGCAAAATTGCGCCGGAATCCGGACCGGATCCGGATCCAATTTTAGGCGCCGGAATCCGGACCGGAACCGGCTCCATCCCTAATCAACACGCACATGCCTGAACGCCCTGAACCAAAAAAACTATGAAAGTGGTTAAAGTGAACTGAATTATTCGAGACCGAGGCATGAAGAATAGCGAGTGTGTGAACTGTAACGACTGGCGCGCCTCCTCAATTCAACGAAACACCGAACACGGAGTGCAGTGACTGTGTGTTGTTTTGCAGGTGTCCTGCTCCGGCGACAGCGGCTACTGTGGCGCACTGCGCAGCACCGACTCCTCGGCTGTGTCCAGTTGTGCGGCGTCGCAGTGTCGTTCTCAGCCAACAGCACGCAGTTGTGCACATCAGTTGCACTGCAATGGCAACGTCAGCAGGCTGCACACGGTCGATGCCAACGACACGACGACGTCAGTGAGTTCGTGCTCGTGTCTGCATCATGACGTTGCCAACGGCAGCAACGCTCACGCACACATCATCACGCCGTCGTTGTTGTCAGCGGCGCCATTGCCGGCGCATCGAACGCACAGCGTGTCAACGTTGTCTGAGAGCATATCGCAGTTGGCCGAACGACTCGCCGAAAGTGGCATTCTGTACGAAACGCACGAGGGCGCCGACACTTTCACGGCGACAACCGTGGACGCTGCCGTCAGTCGCTTGCGCTCAGTGGACGTCCAGGCGAGACGCGACAGGATGGTCGAGTTCAGCGTTGCTGGCACAACAGTGCACCAGCACAGCGATGCCACTGCCAACGACTGTGCCGGGGCATCGCTGGTGTCCAACATTGCTGCTGTGCCACGACAACTACACACGTACCACCAAGCTCGTCCGGCTGTCATCAAGTTCGTTGCATTCAGCGATTTTTTCAAGAACTTTTTTTGGTGTTTTGAACTTTTTTGTTAACCTTTTTTGATTTCGCTCAGCTGAGTTGAGTTCTGTGGTGGTTTTACGGTTTTATATTTATTATCGGGGGTTGCTTGTTCCAGACGTGCCTATTGAATTCACCCGAGCGTTTACCTTGCCGCGTCCATTATCAGTTGGCTGTGCAGCTACTCCTCATGTCGTTTTCTCTCCATTCGTTCATTTTCATTCATTCACGCCGCCGTTTTTCATTTTGCACTGGATGGCTTTAGTGCATCAACATTAATTAAAAACCCTAAGCTGGATAGTGAATGGAATGGAATTAAATACAAAACTGCCCCTCACTGTTCACGTTTCGTATCATGAGCTTTTTTGGTTGTAGGTTTTTGGTACAGTCAGCCCGCCCGCAAGCAACTGTTCCATGTCTTGTCGTTCATTTGATCAGATCTGCATCTGCACTGCAATCCTTTGTTGAGTTTATTTCTGCTTTTAGGAGAAACTACTGGTGTTGAAACTGAACTAGACAATAAAAATTGAAATAAGGGTCAGCTCCGAAGGAAGCGACAAACAAGCAGGTTATTGTGTGTGGTTGGCGTCCTGTCGTAAACTGAATCGAATACTGCACAAGGACAAGAGTATTAGTAAACTAAAGTTGGAATGCAACAATGCTGATGTAAAAAAAGCTCTTCAGTGCTATTACTTAGTTGATTAGCATCTAAAACAAAGAAAATAGTTTCCAGCCGAGGGTTCGCGATGCCGCTATGTCCTGTTGTAGTTCCGTTCAGTTCTAGTTTCAATCTAATCCACCGACAATTTGCGGTGCCGCACGCAGCTGCATCATACGAACGAACGTATTATTTTATGTTTTAGTTTTATTGTATAACATGAATAGCTTTGAAAAATTACATCAACCACCTATTGAACTAGGATAGTTACGCTGTGATTACGTGAAAAAAGCCTCAAGTTCATGAAGGAAAAAATCATCCAATTATTCGTCAGTCTCTTATTGTTCAGATATGTAAAAACAAAAAGAAATATGTTTGGTATTGGTTTATTTTCAGGTTGCTTGTTGCGTAAGAGCGCAAGTTGCTGGGACTTGGCGCTCTCTTGCACCTGCTCCGCACTTTTGCACACTGGCGAGCAATTTAGACTCGCTCTGGTGGCTTTTGGCTTTTTGAACTGCAACTGCATTGTAACCGCGTTTTCCCTGTTTATTGAGGACTCAATGCAGATGTGCTTGCTTGCTTGCATTCAGTTCGTTCAGACTAGCTGTGACATTGTTTTTAAAAGCAGCCATGCTGGTTTGTCATTATTATTATCTAGCTTTCGACTGTGCTCTCTCTCATCATTGATGCCGTTTGCATTTTGTTCTTTTCATCCGTCGTGTGACTTTGCAGTCGTTTCAGCCTGATTTTTAAGCCCCATTGAGATTGTCGGTCATTACTTTTATGATACTCCAGCTAAATTCATTGCCTCCCCTCCCATCCAGTTGTTTCCGTCTGAGCTTGAGACACATCACAACATCACATTTCAGCTGTAAACGTTATGGAGCCATGTCTCTCGTTTTTTGTGACGACTTCTGAACTGTTGCACACTACCGTATTACCTCTAATAAACCCCCATGGGGGTTTATTTCTTCAGCGACTTCTGGGGGTGGGGGTTTATTTTGGGGGGGTTTATTTGGAAACCATTTTTAGGGGTGGGCAAAATGGCAAAAATACCTTCCATGGCAGGAAGGAAGTCGCAGAAACTTCTACTCTACATAGAAATTTCCTTTTACAACAGCCTTTTATAATGAAACTACCATTAACTCATCCATTTGGGGCCTTTGGTAGCACAATTTCATCATTTTCACTGCAACCAGCCACTGAATTCGCTGGGTATGTGTTTCAAACAGGTTTCAATAATCCCCCATGGGGGATTATTTTGGGGGGGGGGATTATTTGGAAACTTGTCGAGGGGGTGGGGGTTTATTTTTGGGGGGGTTTAATAGAGGTAATACGGTATATTTGAACAAACCAAGTATCTTTCGGGAGTAACATTTGGCAAGTTGGAAGTTGGTCCTAGGGTTAGGGGCTTTGAAAAAAAAAATTTTTATTTATTTTTTTTTCGTTTTTTTTTAAAAAAATTTGGATTTTTTTTTTCAAATTTAAAAAAAAATTGAAAATTTTTTCTTCTACTTTGCTCTGAAAATTCGATTTATGGCATAATTTTTTGAAAGTTCAAACCAAATTTTCTTCCCAACTTCTTTGTGTGCTTAGGTAAATGTCATTATTTGGTCATTTTGACCGACGTACTCCATGTTTTTCGATTTGGATGACTTCTAGAGTCAATTTTTAGCGTTGAAATGACTTAACTGAATTGAAATATCGTTTCAGAAATCGTTTTCTTGCAACTTAGAACATGTTTTTCAGTCGGTAGGCCATGAGATGAACATGATATCTTGTTGATTGGCGTATGTTATAGGTCTACAATGGAGTTGTGCGATATATTGTTAAACAATTTGAGCGGAGATGTTGGTTAATACCACATCACACGACCGTTTTTCAGATACCCGATAACATGGCCACATGTTAAAACTTGCGTGCTGAGCTAAACTAACGTGTTAAACTTGCGTCTGTCAGTTGCCCGCAACGTGATCGCGAAATCATGGTACGTGTTTTCGATACGATGATTTGAAGAGTGGGCTCTCGCCATGTGGCAGATAGCATAGCTGGTTGAACCTGAAAGTAAGTGTCTTGGGGGGGGGGGGGCGACCGGGTCGACAGGGGTTGCCGACTTAGCTACAGCAAACAGGAATTTTTGAACACAGTCAAATTTTGGTAATTTTCTAAAGAGGAACCACTAAGAACGGTTCAATATTCAAGTACACGTGAAAAATTGCCCTGTTTTACTGTTGAAAATGCAACTTTCCCTCTATGAAATGGACATAATTTCAATAAAACACGATTTTCGCTCTTATAGTTTCCCGGATCGTTCTGAAAATAGTCTAGATGAACTCAGCTCGACGAGACGCTTCGAACGAACCTAACTTGTAAAAAAAAATATTTAAAAAAAAAAAATTTTTTTTTTAATTTAAAAAAAAAATCCGGATTTTTTTTCCCTAACCCTAGTTGGTCCAGGTGAAAGAAATTCAAGCAAAGAAATTTTTTTCTGGTTGTATTTCTGTCAGCAGCGAGCAGCAGGTCTCAAGTTAAAAAACATGTCTCCGACCCGAAAACCCGTGGGAAGGGGCTTGCTTGTATTTTCTTGACAGCTCTTCACGAGCCAAATAACGCGACAACCGACAAGGGAAACTCACAGAAATGCGTCCTTGACTTTTTCCATTCGCTAGTTTGTATGTTATTATTTATAAAAATGTATTTCTGATATTCTTTTTCGCTCACTGCTTTTTTCCGTCATCAACCAGTTTGTGCTTCATTTTTTTGTATTTCATGTTTTGCGCCCATTCAGCGCTGTCGAATTCCGTGCGCTTGTTTGGTATCACTTTATCTGCGGGCATGCTTTTTGAACTTGACTGTTTTGTGTTTATGGTAACAATTCATGCAAAGTATGCCGCTCATTTGTTTATGCATTTATTTTCTTGTTTTCAGATGAGCCGTTTAGTTCATCACTGGTTTTCATTTTTCTTTTCCGTCCACCACACATATCCATAGTCGCTCTATATTTCGTTTGAAGTATTTTCATTGTTGTTTGCCCTTCACTACTGTTTAGATTTTTTATTTTTCAACTGAGTTTTGCACATGCACCAAATTTTGTAGCATTATGAATACCGCCACTAAACAAAAATAAGAAAAAGCAAAAAATAACAACAACAAAATCTTTGTTGCTTGCGTTGTGATAAGTGCCGGGACTGGTGAATTAACTGGGGTCGTTTTACCTTGCACGTTTACGGCGTTTACCGTTATGCAGAACTCGCGTGTAGCGTTTTTTTGTTTTCAGCTGCCTGTTTGTCTGGTAACAACCGCACAGGTTTGTTGATTTGTTATCAAAGAAAATTTTCGGGACGATAAAAAGATTTAGTTTTTTTAAACTACAGCATCCCCAAAACATGGGTGTCCTGCGTAATTTATGGTCATGTTTCGTTGTTATTTTGTCTGGTTTGATTTCTTTGTGAAGCAATTTTGCGTTATTGTTCCGCTTCTTTCTTCTGTGGTCAGTAAGGGGCTGAACGATTATGAATTTTCAATGTCTGCATTTACAGTGAATCAGTTCAATGTGCGTAATGGACCACAAAGCTCTAATCAGTTCTTTTCGTTCGCGTTTGTTCCGCTACTATCGAACCCGTTAATTTCTGTTACTGTTTGTTGTCTGATTTCAATTATCCCGTGGAAAACGGCACTGATTCGGTGTGAATTCACAAGGGACTGTGAATTGAATGTATGGCCAGTTGCGATTGGCAGCCAGCAAGGCAGTTCGTTTAGTTTTTACTGATTTGCCGTGAAGATATTTGGGATGGGCAGGGAGTCACCATTGTGCTCTAAAAAATCCGTTGGTGGTTTGATTTTAAACGAAGCAAAAGTAGACCAGACTGTCACTGTGCGTTTCACATTATGTTGGTTGAAGAAATATTCAAAATTTATTCAAGTTGAAACCGTGCGTAGGCGGTGTGCTGCGTTGTCTCAGTGATTTATTTATCACTAAAAAGGGCGTTTGTGGTTTTTGGTGGTCACACTGACGCACGGTGAAACGGCTGGTTGCGTGTGTGTGCATTTTGTGTGTTTTTGGTTTGTTGCACACCAGCACGGATACACAGCGTACCGGTAATGATGGTTCAAGTTCAACTCAGTCGCATGCTGTTAGCAGTTGCTCTGCTCCTGGTGCGATTTCCTCTGGGAGCTGAAGCCGCTCGATGGGCGCATTTTCAACATGGCAAACAATCTGCTCTTGCCCTTCAGATACGACGTATGAGCAGAAACATGAATTGTTCTTTGAGCTGAGTGTTTGCGTGCTTTATGACGTTCTGCCGGTGTTTTGTGGTTTATGAAGGGGGTCGAGTGGCGCAGCCTTCAAAGTTTTAATGAGCATCTTTTATTGCTTAGTTAGCAGTGAAATTTGATGATCAGCAACAAAAATGTACGTTTATTATGGATAGAATTGATGTCAAATGATATGAGATCATTCAAAATATTAGCCGTTGTTTTCGTGCGCAAGCAATCTCCAATTAATAAATAATGCACGCGAGATTGAAATGGTAAAGCTCTCTTGAGGGTATCTTCTGGGGTGCATAATTAAAGTTCCAATGATGACTAACGGCTTCAGAGAGTGTGCCGTCTTCATTCACTAGCTATTTTAATCAAAAATTTATGCACCTGCTACGTTTTTTAACCAATGTTGCAAACGAATCGTGCTTTCCATTAAATGAGAATGTTTGTTTGTGGCTTAGCTCAATCAACTTGTCATGTCAAACTTTTGTGGCATCTGCATTGTTTTATAAATATTTCATTCATTTGATTGAGAAGCAATGTTCGTAAACGTTCGACTTGATTGATGGATTTCTTTTAATTGTATCAAAAGTATGTGCCATGCTGTTTCTGGCATGCCTGCAATTGATGTGCTGCTATCTAGAGCGCACTTAGTTCACGGACTCCACTCTCGATTGTTAGGTGCGTGGTATTGCGGTATAAAGTTCAGTTGTGTTCAGTTTTCATTGTGTGGACGAAAACAGCGAACTGGTCGAATGAATGACTGGCGCATCGGTGTTGTTCGATTCCATTGCTGCACCGGTGTTTCAGTGCTTATGGATGGCTTATAAATATTGTAGTACAACTAGGTGAATAATGACAGCAGTGCAATTGCTAATGCAGCACGCTACTAAGCTGGTCAGCTAACGCGGCAAGCTGCCGCCATTTCATTGGCTGGTTGTGTGTCTCTGTCCGTCATGTGTGTTCACTCCTACCTAGTCTAGTCTCTCGGCACGGCACATTCATAATGTCTATGGCTGTATTATATTATTATTATGTTCATGCTCGTAGTGTACGTTTGTGTTGTGCTCTATCTTTGCGCTCTGTTCCTTGGGGTATTATTGTGGTAGCCACTGGCTGAAAATCACGGCTATTTACACATCATGTTTACTCGGTGTTTATGATTTGTTTTGGCCATGTCTTGTCTGAACACATGAAGGGGTTAGTGTTATGGACGGTTTTCAAAGTGTACAAACGGCAAGAGAATGTTGTTGTTTTTTTAATGAACCGAGCTAGCTAACGCAACATTACCTTGGTGTCCTTTCTCCAATATGCATTGAACATGTTGCGACTTTGAGGGTGGAATATTGAGCAAGAGCGAATAGCTTACGTTGCACGGTGTATATGCGTGACATGGGCAACTGCAGGTGACCAACTTGCTGCACACGATCGTATGTGTGTGTATGGGTGGTTGACGTTTTCTTTCAGACAGCTTGTCTGGTTGAGTTGCTTGCGAAGTGAACATTGTGACGAGACAAGTGCTGATGCTGGTGACACCACGCGCCAACGCACATGCATTCGCAATGCACCATGAATCCACTGCTGCCGTGCTCAGCGATCGCCAAGTTCGCGTCGTTTCTCGTTCTTCTAGCTCAGCAACTGGCGTGTGGTTGGCAAAATTCCGACAAAAACTTTGTTGCGCCCTGAAACTCCTGAATGGAATGAATCTGAAGATTTTGCTGGGCTGATTCCGTTTGTTTTTCTTTGGTCAGCTCAGCTGAAAGTCATTGATGTTTTTAACATCGTCTTGTTTTGTCACTGTCACTCAGCCAGCAGGCTCGCTGCGCCTTGTCAAGTCGCCAATAATCAAATGCACCCTTAAAAGTATCACCAATAAACGCGTATTTCATTTCCACAACATTTCCTGCGTCTCTGTTTCATTGCTTTCGAATAGAAATCAGGTTCTAAATCACATTTCCAACAAGGCACTTGCTTATCACAAAAATGCACACGTGCGCCATGCTTCGTAGTGACGGTTACACGTCGTTTCCCCTGCTTAGATGCTGCTTTTTTAGGATTTGCCGTTTTCTTAGACAGCAGTTGATGTGGATGGCGGGCTTTCGCATTCGTAAACTGTTCCTGGTTGTCAGTGTTTTTTTCGGTTTCGTGTGATGGTTTGCATATTCTGCTGCCGATCTTTTTTCATAAATGCATTGGCGTTGAATTGATATCAGCAAAATTTGCTAAGTGCTTCGTCCTGAGTCTTTGCTGCGGAAATGTCACTGAGAGCCGCGCAGCAAAAATAGAAGGATTGTTTAGTTCGTTTTTCTCGGTTTTGCTATGTCTTCCATTTAGTTGACGGTTCTTTTTCCTTTTTCCTGTTGTCATTAATATTGGTTTCTATAATACTGTCTACAAGTGTTCGCTGTAATTTTTGAACATTTTTTGGTGGTTTTTGTCGTTGGTTCTTAGGATATCTAAATGAGCTGATTGAAATATTTACTCACATTTCATATAGAAATGGAAAGCTTTAGCAGGTTTTCTTCTGGCAACTATTCTGTTATGTCTGTTCACCGCTGGTTGTTTGGTGATGTTCTGAGCCCGACAACATTCCATGTCGTTCATGCTGCACTGCTTTATGCGATCAGTGCAGTCAACATTGCAGTTTACAAATCATCAACATTCCAAATGGCCTGTGTTGTTAACGGTGGTGTGATTCGGTTGCAGACGTTCGCACACCACATTCGACGCGTTCACTTGCGAGTCGACATCGACGTCGTACGAGTACGAGCTGCCGTGTGCACGTGCCATGGGTGACGAGACACAGGCGACTGACGAGCACACGCACGAGCCAGAGGACGCGCGCAGTGGCCCGTGCGATCACAACACTGCGGCGGCCGACAACGCGCGACCGGACAAACAACGGCTGATCATGGCGCACAGCAGGAGCATGTGGCCGTTGGCCGCCAACAACACGCACCTGCACAGCGCACACAGCATCCAGCAGCAGCCGACCGAGCCGGCGCTCAGGCAGAACGCGAAAAAGAGACGCAACAAGGAGAAAAAGTGCGTTCCTTTGAGGCGGCCGTTTTGAGCTGCGTTGTTTGTGGGGCGAGTGAAGCAGAGAGCGTATTTGCGAACAAAGCACCGCGATTTTCAGATCAAAACGCTCAAGTTGGTTCGGCGGTTTGGTGTCTCGTGGTGAGACGATTGGCAAAGAGTCTGCGACAGACCGCTCCAGCAGCCGTTGCTCAGCGAGTCCACCGTGGAGCGCGAGCAGACGTGCGCACGGCCAACATCAGCACGTGCACAACGGCAACACGCAGTCGCGCTCGTTTTCGGCGTCCGTTGCGTCCGCCGGCCTGTCCGCAGGCCTGTGCACGTCCGAGTCGCTTGAGTATGTCTCGTGCAACACCACGAAGCCGAGCACAGCGCCGCAGCACAACAAGCAACTGCCGAACGGCAACGGCAATCTCCGCAGCGCGCCCAAGTTCTCCGCTCACCACCAATACATCGCCGAAATGCGCCCGCAGCCGGCCAGACTCGCACAAATGGCGTTCTACGGAAACCAACACTCGAGATGTGAGTGCCTTTGTTTGTACATTTGCATGTTGTTATTCGTGTTCGTTGCCGTACACCACTGCGGAAACGTGTTGCACCGATTTTGGCGTCAACCAAGCTGCCCGCGTGTGCGGTGCTTTTCGGCCAGCTTCAGAACGAAGGGTCGCTCGGACGCCAATGCACTGCAGCCCTTCATTCATGTTGACGTACACAGACACTAGACAGACATGACAACTTAACAATGATATGCTAACGGTTTCGCTGAATCGCTGATACGTCAAGTGAAATGGTAAACAAAAGTTGTGGTAAACTTGTGGCTGTGAGTGGCGTTTAACCGAATCGTCGAGTGGCTGGCAGAATTTCAGTTGTCGTGCAGTGAGGTGTCATTCGAATTTTCACGCAAAACTGCAACAGCAGTGGTGCTTGTCAATTCGCAGTTTCAAAAATTGTTATTTTTAAAATAATTTGAGTGAAACGGTTTTTTAGTTGCCTGCAGTCCAAACAATTAACCGAGAAGTATGTGAAGTACACTGAAGTACTAATCATTGATTATGATTGTGTAAAATCTTTCATCTTTTCATTTTCGTTCACGGATTGGAAATTGCAGTTGTCGTGACGTGTTTCGTCTGTGGGTTACGTGTTTTTTATGCTTTGTATTCAGAAAATGCTCGATTTGAAACAATTCGTCGCTTACGTTGATATCTGTGCCACGGTATTTTTTGTGTCATTGGGTGATTATTCATATGTGCATAGTGCAGCCATTTTTTTCAACCAGCAGCAAAACAAACCTACTTGCCGAATTTTCCACCTGGGCTTGGTTGTTCGGTTTTGCGCACAACCAATGATGAGAAATATGATCAAAGAAACTTTTTCTTCATTGCCACTGCAACTACCAGAAGCGCGCGGTGGATAATAAAACGACTGCCTATTGGTAATATTCTTGTGGAAATCACTGGTCGTCTCAGTTGACATTACTTGTGTACAGGTTTGACGGATAGACTTTGTCTATGTGATGTGCTGTGGTGACGTGCTGGTGCGCAGTGACTGCATTCTTGCAAACGCTTTGTTTGCACTTGACTGGGGTTTTGTCGAACGCTTTCTCGTGCGCATGTGAAAGTTGGCATTTTTTGTCTGATGATTTTGGAGGGGATCAGAGGAAAAATGAAAAAAGTAAAATTCGCAGAATGGAAATTGTGTTTTAATTTTTGGTTGATAAACTGGCGATTATCACTTTGTTTCTTCGCACTGTTTTTTTTTGTTCCACGGAATTGACGGAAAGAAACAGAGTTGTTGGTTGTGTTTCTGTAGATTTGCGTGCGATACAAAAATTGGAATGAATTCGATTCTTTTAGTTATCGGACGAAAGAGTAAACTTGTAAAGTCAGGTCAGGTATCCACAAGGTCGTATGTCTCAATTATCTTCAATTAAACGCATTACACAAAAGTCAAAAGTCAAATAGTTTGAAAACTTTGTTGGAATTAGTTTTAGATATGAGTGGTTTCAGAGAGACAGGATTATCGCGCATTGGCGCACAGGTTGCGATAATGTTGATATGTTGAAATGGATTCAAATATTGTGCAAAATTGTGTCCTTGCTGCGGGTGTGTTTGTTTTGCGTGGCTTATGAAGTTTCGCTACTGACACTGACTGAGAGATCCTGTGTCTACGATTAGTGAAATAGTTTCACATGTTGGAGAGACACTGAATAAGTCGAATAAAGATATTTTTACAGCGTTACAACGTTCGCAGGTCGGTTGCGCCCAAACACGCGCGTCTCCGTCGACAGTGCGCATTGCTGTTGCTGTTGATGGAAGACGCATGTTTGTGTTTGGTGTCTTGTCGGTTGGGATTCGTTGTGCGGGGGCTGCTACGGAAGACAGTCGCGTTCTTCTAAATTACGCAATATCGATTTGCACAAATGAGATCTGTCAGGGAAATGAAAAATTTATTTTTTCGTTGAAAGCACTCGGTGTTTGCGGTTTTCTATTTGAAAGATAAAAAGACTTTGGAAGTTCAGTTTTTTTGAAAGTTGAAAACGAACAAAGCTGAGAAAACGTGAAGGTCTGTTAATTGATATCATATGTGACGTAGCACAACCGTGTTGAAACCGCCCACAATAAATACTCGACTCAATGCTTGTTATCGGTCAACTAGATAATGGAACTCTGGCGCACAAACAAAAGAGCGCGGCAACCACTCAATAGAGTCAGTTCTGCAGTGCTGCCAACTGGTGACACTTGACGTGTTGCTGTTGTTCATGCCTGTGCAAGCAAACAGATTTAGTTTCAAAGAGCAGTCTCATAATCGCTGATCGACAGTTCTTAACAAAAAACGTCTCAAGAAAACAGATGGCACTTGATATTTTAACGTGTACGTCTCACAGTGTTCTTTGACTGAGATTGATCTGAATGGAGCAAGCCCATTTTGCGTGATTTTTTCATGAGTTTAAAAATTATAAGAAAAACACTGTTACTCTGGCAAACGTGTGTAATGTTCATGAAAAGTTGGGTTTCCATGTCAACACCAATGTTGGAAAAGTCATGCCTGACAGAGACAGACACTGTTTACAATTGTTTGAGTCATATTATTTTATTTTCATGCGAATTTTGAGCTTGAGTCCACAACATTGTTAATATTAAAGCGTAAAAATGAAAAGAATAAAATTCACCCATGAAAAGCCGTCGGACAAATGTTTATCATATAGTTTTTGCAGTTTGAATTTTTGTTGTTGTTGAACCATTGAATTTGTTTGCAGACGAAATCTGGCAAAAACGACTATTTTTCAAATTCAGTGGCTTGTGATTTGCTGTACCGCTCAAATTTCCCTGTGTGGCCAAAAAGAAGTCGAATTTTGCGAACGATTGACAAAATGGATGGCAAGCAGCGGCTTTGCCGGCACAGAGTAAGGCAGCTCGCGGCTGGTTTCACCGGCAAGTGTGCAGCACTTGAAGAGACCCAGCAGTGCGATTAGCAGCCTATTGAGCCGGGCCTGGTGGTGTGTGCAAGACAGACACGGCCGACATTAGCTGCTATACAAGAAGCATCTTGCAAGCGGCCGTGATTTGCACACGCACACGATTTGCAGTGCACTGCTTACTAACTTGGATACTCCTCGAAAAATCAGATCATGCTTTATGTGGCTGGCTGCACTGCTTGTGCACGCTGACACTGCAGCACAATCGAGTGTTCAGCTCGATGGCCACCAGTGGCGCTGCCGTGCACTCACTGTGGCCACCGGCATGGCACAACCAAACTGCTGCTCGTGCATGACACGAATCTGCGTTTCGCAGATTTTTGTGAAGTGTCAAATGTACGATATGATCGAGCAGCTCCTGGTTGCGTGTGGGCACAGCAGCACACAGCACAGAGATGATCACGCATGCAGACGTGTGTCATCCCTGGCCGTCCGTGCAGTGCACACATTTTGCGGATCAGCGCACTCAATGTTGCTGGTGTCGTTGTGTGCTGGTGCGCAGATGCTCCTAAGAAAAACAAATGCGCGCGTGTGTGTGTATGCATGGCGATGGGACACGTTTGCGCAAAATACACAACAATCGCACCAAGGAAAAGCAGACGGTATAGCTCCAGTGGCTTTCTGTGCAATGCGTTATGGAACGGGTTTTTTAGTGCGCAGAATCTCTCCCCTGTTAGCCTGCGCACACACGACGGGCGGGTTCCAGCGAGCGGCTTTGTAGCACTGCGAGAGCTGTCGTTTCGTTTGTTGTGCGTTGTCATTCAACGCGCGGTCGCAAGATAAAAGCATGCGCACGCAGCAAGCACTCCATTCTTAACATCTGTGCTAAAGCTCTTTGCACAGCGTGTGTGGGTTCCGTACGGTGTGCGCGAGACAGAGGCATATATTTTTGCAAGGCAGACGTGCTTTGCAATATCTATCGATCGACCACGAAGCAACGGTTGTCATGTGCGCGCACAGACACAAAAGCCTCTCTGAGCTAAAGGCTTCGTCTGCACCGTTAGCATAGGCCGCATAACAGAACACGCTGCACACCGGCACTCATTCACAGAGTGCTGATGCAAGTTGTGCTGTTCCGTGCGAGTGCTTGCTAGCGCTCATATGCCCTGCTTCGCAACTGTACGCCAACGTGCAGAGGCACACACGCATTTTGCTGCATCCACTCATTTGACGCGACATTCTCCTCGCATACTCGCCGCTGTCTCCGCTCTTGTTCCCTGTGTTCCGTCGTGCTGATAATTTCTGCCTTGATCAACGCACTCATTACTTCGATCGTTGTACGTACACTGTATGTATGGATACCTCGCGAATCCTTACCAACCTGGCTGTCTCGCCCGGCCCCGGCCGACTGTTGTTAGAGATATAAAGTTTTGTTCCGTTCCGTTTTTGCGTGATTGTCGCTGAGTGACATTCATTAAGTTCGAATTGCGATGCCAATCATAATTGCGGCCTGCAGACGGCATGTATGGTCACGTCATAGTGGTTCTCGAATAGGCGCTTGCCGACATTTCAGCTGCATCATTCCGCTTATACTCTCCGACTTCTAGCCTACGCGCGCTTGTTTGTTCGCGTGTTGCTAGTAATCAAGAAGTTTTGGTCGTCTAAAATTATCGAAGGCTGCTGTGCTCGTGAATATGTAAGGGCCGCCGACAGGCAACAACAACATTAAGACTGGCCGCACAACATACTGGCTGATGGCGCTTGTGCGCCATAGATGCTAGATGTCTTGTAGCTGGTCGCTCATATTGCACGCAGCGTCATTTGCGGTGAGACGCCGGTTGAAGTGCCCTCCGTGCATGTCGGGGTAGGAGCGTCGTTCTCGGTGCGCCGCGATGATAACAACGAAAGCCACTTACCGCAATTTAGCGCACCGGATGCGAATTTATGCACTTCCATAACACCAAGCATCCAATGCAGCAACGCACGTATGACTGTTTTGTTTTTACGAAACTGACGAGACTGTGCTACGAGTGAGGATCAGACGATCGAAAATAATCCTAACTCAATCATTCGGTTATGTTCAACGTGATCCGGTGTGCCGCGCAGTTGTTTCTTGTTTTTTTATTAGTTTTCAAATCTTCCCCTGCGTTAAACTGATTTTTGTTTGCATGACAGACTTGTGTTTTAAAAGTATCATGGTTGCCGAAGTACTTGCATTGGAATTCTTTTTGTCGGATTTAGTAGTCAGCGCGATGAAACTGAGACCAGATAAAACAGGTTTGCTTAATCACGCTTGCTATGCAAACTGCACCAATGAACTTTTCTGTACCATCTTTGACTGCGAATCATTAGACGAACGTACATTGTAGCTGCTGTATGTTTTTGCATCGGCACCATTCAACCGTACAAACAACGCACTACTGATGCTTTTGTCTTGAATGGTGTTTTCAAAAGTCGGTACTTTGACTGTCGCACGCACATGCAGCACATCTCTCGCCTCTGCTTGTGCGTGTTGTGGCACTTGAAGCTGCAGGCGGCCTAGTTGGTCAGGCGGCCGCTTCATGGCTGAGACGGCGTGCATATCGCTCACTCCAACGCATCATACTGTTTATTCGCAATTGCATGTCGCTTTGTGTTGGCTGAACTTGAGCAAAGCTGGGCAGCGCCTATGACAAACGGACCGGACACAGTGGACACCATAGAAGAATACCAGCAATTTCCAACTGTTTCTGTTTCGTATGGTGCACCAAACCAAGTGCGTACGCAGTTTGCGCGAAAAATTGTACAAATGGACAGCACTCGATCACTGCACAGGAACAGAGGTCTTGTCATTTTCGCTTGTTCTCTGCTTGTTTTCATATGCCACAAACCCATCCGTTTATCCAACCATATTTTTATGGTACACCACGGATTGTTCGCTGTGTTCTACTTTTCTTATCCTCGCAGTTGACAATATTGAGGCAGATAGCAAATGGGAAGTTTGATACGTGGGTAAAAATCATGTTACGTCAACAGACACACGCTAGTAACCTTGCCTGTTCGTAGTTTTCAGCTCAAGCACATTATTTTATTTTGGCAGTTTCAGTTTGACGGAGGATTGATTGTTGTCACTCGCAAGTTTGCTTGCTTGTTTGTTGACCATTGTTGATTCCGTTTGAATTTCAACCTACCGAGCGAAGCGGCTTATTTATTCTTTTTTTGATACTGTTTTACTGAAGACCAAAGTCATGCTTTGCAACAAGTTTTGCAATGAAAATTTTACATCCTGTACACTTGCATGTGGGCACAGACCATTTATCATTTTGTTCCAAAAAGCACCATATCCCCAAGGGATCATCGTTTTGTTGTTTTACCCCTCCTGCTGCCTTTATTCCTTTATTGTTGTGCAGTTCTGCCCACGGTTCAAGTTTTTTGCTGTATCTACCAGCAATTTTCACCGTTTTTTATCGTTGCTTCGACTTTTTTTGTCATTTTTCACGATGCTCATCCAACTTTCTGTTCATTTCTACTGAGATTTCTAAAGACCCGGATTGATATGCAGCATTTCTGGTCAGAGTTGATGCGATTTTCAACAGTTTGTTTGCAGTCTGTGCACATCGGATGCTTTTGTCAGAATACAAAGACGAAAAGCGAACATAATGGGATAGCGCACAACTTTTTGTTTTCGCCACTATTGGCGCATCCAGTGATTGAAACCGCTCAACGTTCCACCGTAATTTCTATCAACTGTGATTGCATCGTTTGAAGCACACCGGGGTACTCTAGTCAAAACACATTGCGAACGAAGTAATGGAAGTCATACCGGAGCATTGTAACATCGCGTCGACCACGAAGTCAATTGTTCACAATTCGACCAACATGAAATCCAACATGAAAAAGTCAAGCTCGCTGGAGTGTCACACGGCCAGGAGCAGAGCGAGTCAGCCGGTTGGCAAGGCGCCCGTTGTCGTGCAACATGGCGACGGTGAAATCTACGTTGCGACGAGTTGCGCCGGCCAGTGGGGCCGCAGCGGCTCGACGGGCGAACTGAGCAGCCAGCTGACGTGTTCGTCGCCGCCGCAGCACGAGCTCGTTGTGACGCCCACTGCGGGCAGCTCCAGTGGGCGCTGTTCGCCGCGTGGCTCCGCGTGCTCGCGTGCCAGTCAGAGTCAGCTGCAGTCGGCAGCGGACACGAGACAGACGCGCACCGCCACCGTGCACTGCGGCGACAACGGCTACCACGCGTATTACCACACGACGGACGCCACCGACGAGCAGCAGCGTTTCATGGCGAACAGCACGACGTCGGCGATGACGAAATCGGCCACATTCCACGATTTCTGCGACGACGACGAGCAGCTCGTCAACTGTGTGCTGGCCGAGGCGGACGCCGGATACGACAGCGGCGCCGAGGACGACCAGTGCACACGGTCGGAGGTGGCCGCGAGCACGTCAACCGTGGTCGCTGCTGTCACGTCAACTGGCAGACAGACGCTGGCGCCGCCACCGCAGAGACCAGCGTCCGGCTCACGGCGCGTCAAGCAGCGCATCGACAACTTTGCGTCGTGGATACAGCGATTCGCGCTGAAACGCAACAATCTGACGCCGACGGCCGTCAGCCGATACGGCATTCGACCGTCTGTCAGTCTGTGTGAGTTTGAGCAAGAGCTGCGACGAAACAGTCGGTCGACACGGAATGTGATCTGTCTGGGTGTGTGTGTCGCTTGGTTAAACGTGCGATTATGAATAGCTGTGGTGAAAGTGATGTTTGTTAAGTGAACGTGTCTGAAATGGTGCAACAGTGCCAGCGTGTTCGATATGGGGGCCATCGAGTTGGCAGTGCACGCCCACTTGTTCAGTTCAGGGCAATGACGCGAGTCTCATTGGCGTGACGTTGCAAGTAGAGATGATTAGCTCGGTAAAACAACCATAAAATAGCATGGCACCATAATAAAAAGCGTTTCAGCTGTTGTACACGAACGAACGGCGTTGGGGTCTGATGGCGAGGAGTCGATACAGCCGAGTCCATGTACGAGCGATGAGACGGCAGCCAGTCCAGGCAGACGGCCCGGTCAGCCGCACTATGTGGTCAATGTGAAAATGAGACAAAAGAAACAGCAGCAGCAGCGATGGAGTGAGGTCAGTGCTCACGGGAGGGGGCAGCTCTTTTTCTTTTGTTCTTGAGGTTTGACATTTCGTTTCTCAAGCTTGAAAGTTCCGTAATTAAGCTAATAAAATGAAATGCACATGCTGATCGTGAGATGTTGCTTGCAGCAAGACATCCAGAAGCGTCTGTCATTGCCGCCCGACCTGCGTTTACCATTGAGTGTCGTTGAAAAGCTCAATCGGACACCGACGCTCGATCAACCGTTGACGAGAAAGAGCAGACGTGCCTCACTGGTTTGTGCTTGGCTGATGGTGCAAACGGCACGCAGCTTTTTACTTTTGATCTGCGACCAACAGCGTTTGCACGTTTTGATAAGAAATTTTGATATCGTGCTTCACGGGCGAGTTCAAAACTGCCGAGGTCGCTGCGTCGTATCTCAGTGACCTGGACGACTTGAGCAGTTTTGAATTGCCGCGTCAGGCATGAAACTAATTTCTTGTTTATTCGTGCCAACAAACGCACGAGTCACAGAACTCTAACAATATAATAAATGAGCGGAAGCAGTAAGGCTTTTTTGCCGAGTGTTTCAGAGAAATGTCAGTACGCGTGAATCATCGCCCGGTTAATTAGCGAGCAGCCGTACTTCCATTGTTTAATGACTTTGTTTTTCAGTCCGAAATTGGCTTCGGCAAACTCGAATCATATCAAAAACTCGAGAAACTCGGCGAAGGCACGTACGCGACCGTGTACAAAGGACGATCACTGTTGACGGACAGTCTCGTCGCGTTAAAGGTCGTCTGCGAACAATTGTGCTTGAAAAGTGCTCGTACTGGACGCAGTCATGCTGCACGTGCACAAACAAACGCACCGGCACACACACGCCCGTCGCAGCACAGCAGTGCACGTGTCAGTCAGCGAATGTGTGCGTGCATAGTGCACTGTGCAGCATTACTGTGTTGTAATAACAAGAGTGCACTGTCTCAAGACTAGAACTGCACTTGGACACCAATTAAGCGTGCATAACTGTGTGTTGCAGGAGATTCGATTGGAATCAGAAGAAGGCGCACCGTGCACTGCGATTCGCGAGGTGTCGCTGCTGAGGGACCTGCGTCACTCGAACGTGGTCACCCTGCATGACATCATACACACCGAACGCACGCTGACACTTGTAAAGCAGTGTTCGCGTTTGCAACAAACAGCACATTTGCACTAAAGTGATCTGTAGTTTTCGCTTTGCTTTGCAGGTATTCGAATACCTCGACCTCGACCTCAAACAGTACATGGACGAAGTTGGCAATCTGCTGCATCTGACCAATGTAAAAGTTAGTCATCCCCGTTTCGAACGCTGCTTTTCTCACTTCCACTCGCAACTTTTTACTGTTCGGAACAGTGCGTACCAGTTGACAGTGGCCCACAGCAGCGAGTGTTTCGTTGCAGATCTTTCTGTACCAGTTGCTACGCGGTCTGGCCTACTGCCACCAGCGGCGTGTGCTGCATCGCGACCTGAAACCACAAAACTTGCTCATCTCCCGCCGTGGCGATCTGAAACTGGCCGACTTTGGATTGGCACGCGCGAAATCGGTGAGCTGATGCTCCGCTTTGCTGGAGACTCCAAGTTGAAAAGATCTTGAAAGTGTAACGTATACAGTGTCAATACGACGCAGGTACCCACCAAAACGTACTCGCACGAAGTTGTAACGTTGTGGTATCGACCGCCGGACGTACTGCTCGGCACCACCGATTACTCAACGCAGATTGACATGTGGTGCGTTCCAATTTGGTTTTCGGTGTTTTGTGTGTCTTCAACAATTTCAAAGGTACAGTTTGGCTTGTGTGGTTTTTTTCGATTTCAATTTTCTGTAGTTTTTTTCATTCAACAAACTTGTCGGACTGAAATGACGTCACGGGTGCCCAGACATGCACTTGTCATGCTGGCAACAGTGTCTTTCTGTTTGGTTGCTCCGGTCACGACACAAAATGCGTGAACGAAGTGAGCCAAACTGTAACTCTAGTGCCTCTGCACTGCACCCGGGCGTTTTCCAAGCAAATCACGTGATTTCGGTGTGGCGAATGAACGTACGATTATTGCCGTTGAATGTCAGGGGCGTCGGTTGCATTTTGTACGAGATGGCCGCTGGCCGGCCGTTCTTCCCTGGCAGCAACGTTGACGAGCAGCTGCAGTTGATATTCCGTGCCCTCGGCACACCGCGCCCGGACGCACACCCCACGCTCGCCAATGCTCACGAGTTCAAGGTCAGTCGTGCTCGTCTCTGTGCTGCAGTTTAGCTCTGCTGTTCCAACTTGTTTTTGTCGGATTTTCATTGTCATTGTCAACTGACCGATTTTCATTGCCTATTGTCATTGGCCGTGCTTGCGTTATAGATTTCCCTGTTTTCTGACGCTCGCACGACAGGACAGTTGTCTCTTGAACGAACGCCGTTTGGCATGTTTTTTAGGAGGGCAAATTTGCTGTGTACCGCGGCGAGCCCCTCGTGAATCACGTGCCTCGACTGGACATTGACGGACTCGACCTCCTGGCACAGCTGCTTGCCGTTAGTGACACGATTTTCCGTTTTCCAGCTGCTGCAGGCAATATCACGAAAATAATAGTGGCGTGTTGTTTCAAATTTTTCAGCAAAATTTATCGATTTTTTTCCGTACACTCATCAACTAACCTCTACACAAGTCGAACAAATCTAAATGTATTCAGTGATTCAGTGGTTGCAACATGATCGATTTGCTTTGCAGTATGAAGGCCGCAAGCGACTGGGCGCTCAGCCAGCCATGGGTCACGTGTTCTTTTCGTCGCTGCCTTCAGGCGTGCATTCGCTCAAAGACAGTGAGTCTCTCAATGTGATTGTTGACATTTTGCTAGTCGGTGCGTGTTGTTTTCTCAGCAAAGAAGCCACGATATTGCTTGAAGTGCTGAGTGCTGCTTGCGATTGCAGCTGACAGCGTGTTCTCGGTGGCGGGCGTTGTGCTGCAGCGAGACCCAGGCGCTCGCACGAAGGCACACCAGCAGGGGGCGTTGCCTGCAAGGGCACGCGGCAAGCACCACAACAGACAGTCGCTGCTCGTCATGTGACCGGCCGACACGCACCCTGTCTGTGCGCACCACACGCCCTTCCTATTCTACTAGTCGAACACCTGCATTTATCTGCGATCATAATTTTCTCAAGTTTTTTCCACCACACCAACTTGATGGTTGTTTTTTCTACCGATTGCTATTTTTTGTTTTGTTTGTTGTTTTTGTTTCTTCTCTGTTTGATTGCCCGCTGTTTTTTGCTCCGAAACTCTCGATGTCTTTCTTCCAGCAGCAACCAATTCTTTGTGTGAATAGTTCTTTCTGACTAGAAAACAAGAGAAAACAGCAATGCTCGGTTTTGCTGGCGACGTGCCGTGCCGTTGGGCGTTGACGATGAATCGTGCACGCCTCTGTGTCGGTTTATGACCTCTGCAGTGCGTTTGCTCGCTGGTTTACATGGGCCGCGTTGATTTGGAGGCAGTTTTCCAATACTTTTGACAGGAAAACGCTTGTGACACGTCCAAAGCCAGATTTTGTTCCATTTGATATTTTGACAGTGAAATTCTGATAATTAGTTGAGACGTTGTTTGTTGTTGCCAGCACGCTTTTCGTTGTCCAGCGTGGCGTGTACACTTCAGTCAAATATTCATTGCATTTTTCAGTTTTTTTTCTTTCGTTTCATTTAAAATGGCCATATTTTGCAAAAGACCACAATTTTGACTGTGTATAATTGTGATTGTTACCACAAGAGTTGTGGAAGCGCAGAACTTTGTTATTTATTGGTGAACTTCGCTAATTTATTCAGTCAAGCTTTATCTGAGTGGTAACGGTTCTTAGCCTTCAGTGTTAACACATCTGAAGAACGAATTGCCGCCATTCAGCTTTTGTTATGATTTCTCATGATTTTCAGTGGACCAATTGTCTGTATTATTTTCTCCTGAAAAGCTGTCATTGATTGTCAAATTGCCGGTGATTTTAGTGGGCTGAGAAAGTGCTGTGAAAAAAGCGGTAACAATTATTTTCCCACAAAAATTGTCGGTTACACCACAAACGGAAGGATCTAGCTAGGTTTCTTCAAATTTGTTTTTTTCTTCTTTTTTGGCTTCAGTGTTTTTGTTGTCACACAAACAGCGCATATCGTTCTGTTTTGATGGCATTTTTCAAGGTTTTGGTTGAAAAATCACCGTTGTAGTTTTGCAGTGGTAAACAATATTTTAGTGATACTTTTAAAATAGAGGTCTTTGGTTGACAACTGCGACTAAGCTCCAGAAGCGTTTATTCATTCCTCCTAAAACCACACTTAACAAACAGATTTGTTTGAGCTTTACATAACTACTAATACCATTTTTACCTTTCCACGTTCCATGAAACAGTAATTTTTGTTCACTTAACGATTTTCAAATGTTAGTGACTGTGAAATCAACAAAAAATGTACAGGGTGAGCCAAAAAAAGGTTCCAATTCTAAAATGCTCTCACTGGCTTGTGCTGAGTTGTTTCGAGCTGAAAATTGGAACACTATTAGAAAACATTTGGAGGTTTTTCTGACCATATTTTTGTCATGGTATGTTGCCTCTATCACTCACTACAGCAAAATATCCGGAAAATACGAAAAATCGACAAATGCTGTAAAATGCAGAGGGTTGATTTAACTGTAACAAAGATCAAAAGAATGAACGTTGGTGACAGCCCGAATGTTCACAACACAAAAAAAGATGAAAAAAGCAATATGAGTTTAAAGCAGCTTAGAAATGCCGAATGCTGAGTTGCATTTGAACAGTTTTTGATCACTCCAATGTTTCACTTCAAGTCTGAGTGTGCGTAAGCGGTTCTCCTCAGAACAGATGCGAATTTATCTTTTCAAATCCAAATTGTTTTTTTCCTTTTTTAATACACAAAATTTGCCACTCTGATATGTTTACCATAGCAGACTGGTTGTTTTTCTGCAGTGAGAGATGCACTTCCATTTTCAGTCTTTGCTGCATCATGGTTAAGTGGACGGCAGAGCAGCGAGTCTGGTCTGCCAATTGGTGGGAACATGCGAATAACTTTTCCACAGTGGTTCGGCAATTTCGTAAAAGATTCAATTTGACACCGTGTGACGATACATCAGTTCGGAAGATCGTTTATGAGCAATGATTAACAGTGAGATTATGGATGAACAGTGTTTTTTTTTGTCAAAAATTGCAATTTTTTGAAAATTACACTGTAAAAATGAACTTACACGTGTAAGCCAAAAAAAATTTTGATCACAAAAATCTCCGAAAGTGTTTTAACAAGTGTTCCAAATTTTAAAACACGAGGTCCCTTTGTTACAGCTAAATCAACCCTCTGCATTTCACAACATTTGTCGATTTTTCATGTTTTCCAGATATTCTTCTGTAGTGAGTGATAGGGGCAACATACCATAACAAAAATTTGGTCAGAAAAACCTCCAAATGTTTTCTAGTAGTGTTCCAATTTTCAGCTCGAAACACCTTAGCACAAACCAGTGAGAGCATTTTAGAATTGGAACCTTTTTTTGGCTCACTCTGTACAATCTTGTATTACTAAGCTGGCTCACAGTTTGTGATTGTTGACATTGCATTTCATTCATTCGTTTTCGTCCGAGTCACCAACGGTGATATTTTGAACTGACCGGCTATTGGCCACTGTTGCACATTCAAGGGCACATGCCCTTTTCCCCCTGGTTCCTAAATAAAGATCAGTCAATTTCTGTTCATCGAAACGACTCGGGTGAAAAATGTTTAAACGGGCGGCTTGAACAACAGATTCCGAATGTGTTGCACTTTTTTGAAGCAATTATTAACCACATTGTTGAACATAATGTGGCCGTTGGGGTTTGTCCGTATCAGAATGATGGACAGTTATACTAACGTCGCGAAGATTTTTACTTTTTTAAACACTTGAAAGTATACTGTGACGTGAAGTGAGGAATTTCTTAGTTTTCAACGTTTTCTTAGTTTTAATTGTGATTTTTTTCTGTACTTTTTGTTTTCAACTTGTTTTTTGCGGTAAAAGAGAATAAAAAATGCTATACTGAGTGAGCTTCTGTGGGTTTATCATGATTTTTGCCAATCAAACGTATACCGATATTTGAGAACCGTCAGTCAGCATGATCGGACCTTTTCTCTAAATCTGCATTTCTCTGTTTGGCCTGCTGCGATGAAACTCGTCTGTAACGCAGTTGTGGGCCGACGCTGTCTAACTGAACGCTCAACAAAACGTTCGTCACCAGCTGCACTGCCTTGCCATGGTGTCATCGTCATGTGCCAGTAGTAGCTAGTTCATTCGTTGCCTGGTGCAGCAATACCGTGGTGATTACACAGACAACAAGGTGAAACAAGTGGTTACATAATGTAAACAACGGCAGTTTTTGATATGTAATTGATAGAATTCTCTGTATTTCTCGACACAACACAATCACCGAAGGAGGCAGCGATTCGCGAATATGAGTTTGGTTAAAATTGGTCAGTTCAAAACCGACCACCATGTGATGAGATCACGAACAAAAAGCATCACCAAGAATGAAAGCGAGCATCGTCATGACCGAATGTAAACACTCAGCGCAGCGGAAAGCAGCACGGAAAGTTGTGTCGTTGTGATCGCACTGCAGAATGAGTAGACGGCATTTGCGGCTGCGGAGCTGTGCCGTTTGCTGTTGCCGCGCGCGTTCACTGAGTTGCAGAATGAGCTGGAGCACGAACAGATCAGCCAGGGACGTGACATCAGCGGATAGTGCGGCATGATCTGCGTCGAGTTCAGTTGGTGGCAGTTGGTGCCGTCCGCTGAAAACACGCGCACTGGTGCACGTTTCGTTTCACACATGTCGCTCTGCACTCAATCATTACTAAGTGCTTGTCTGCATCGTGAATTCTGTTATAACACAGTACCTACAATGGTGCATTGTAAGAAGCAAACACGCACGCACCCATTCGAGGCGCCTACGCCGCTGCAATATCGTAGGTGTGCGCGTTTGTTTGTGCATACGCAACATCACCGTGTCATGTGCACTGTCTACGGATCACAGCCGTGCGGCCGTGTGGTGAACCGTGGTGCCGTTGCCGCCATGCGGTGCGCACGCCTGTCGGAGATTTGCGGCAAGTGCACCGCGGTTCACCACGCCGTCACACGGGTGTGCTTCGGACTCTGTTGCTTTGAGTACACAAGCCGAAGCAGCTGACCGTATTCACAGTAGTTGAACGGGTGAGCACACAGCAGAAACGTCGGCAGGTCACGGCTTTTCAGGATTCGCGACGAACAGCCACGGATGTATTTGTAGCCCATGTGATGTGCTGAGCAAATGAGTGCGATAGGCTACACTGACACACCCTGGCTATTTTGAATTGTCCCATAAAGATTGAAACTAGTTTCCTTTCCAGGTCTGCAAACGCATTGAGTCGCAGAACCTAAAAAATGTTAAACCGGAATGGCCGAGTAAATGAAAGAAAAAACATTCAGAAACCCAATTGTCTGTGAAGTTTGGCGTGTTTTTAAACTAAATTCTTCTTCGTGCTATTCTGTTTATTCGTTCTCCGAAACACACGTTTGGGAATTGCTTGGCCTTCTTGAAAAAACAATTCTTAGTCTGCGACTAATCCCACCTTCGCCTTGAGGAAGAATACAAGAACTGCCTGGATTATTCGGCCGCATCGTACTATGTGGTGCACCACGAACGAAAGCATCTTAAAAGTCAGAAACTGCGAAGAGCACCAACATCCGACGGCCACCGGCTGCACGATGGTGACACAGACGCCGTCGAAGCATTCAATGGTCGAGATCTTGTGCTGCTCGGGCATGTGCTCGCAGTCGCGCGTTACGTCCATCTGCGTGACGTACTCCTTGCTGAGCACGTCGATCGTCGCCGACTTCACGTGCTCACCAGCCACCGGCGACATGCAGCTGCACAACAAAACGCACCATCGATTACTGCGAACTGCAAACCTTGGCACGCGTCACTGCGGTACACGCAAACCCCGCGGCACTAGAAAACCGACAGTTTTACGGCCCATAGCACCGAACGGTACACCACTGATAAAAGTCATTGCTCCTTGAAAAAAACCTTGCAGGCGAATGCTGACTGCAAAAAGTGAGCTCTGCGAAATCTTCTGATCGTGCGCATGTCCCTCAACTGGACAAACACGCAAAAGTGTCCGAACAGCTGTCCTGCCCGCCCGGGTATCCCACGTTCTGTTCTGTCCCGTGTGGCGCTCCGGAAAAAAGTGGCAACACTCAGGGTTATGGGCCACTTTTATGGCCCGTTCATACTGACGTACAGATGGGTATACGGCACGGCATGTCACGTCACATCAGGTCTTGTGTTTTAGCATACTACCGTTTATACAAACGTATGTATGTACATACAGCACGGCACCGCACGTCAGGTCTCGTGTTCTTGCAGTACAACTAGTGCAAGTACTGTTTCATGCGGTTTCGCCTGGTAAGCGTACACCGCGGGTCCCAGGCTTGTCAGTACGACAAGGCCCGGGCTGCACAGCCCAACAAAAAATGATGACCAGGACATACGGATGTCATGTCTGGCTGTAGCATCAGCGAAACAGTGGGTGCACACAAGACAAACTTGGATTTACATGTCAAAAGCTGCTACTACGCGTTTATTAGTGTTTGTTATAACACGTGAACGCGATTTGAGCAGCTGTTTTGTAGCCGTTTTAGTAGCGTTCTTTTCGTGTCCTAACACCCCTTACCTGTAACACTTGGTGACGTCGCCCAGGTATTTAGTGTATTTTTTGGTGATTGTGATCGCAGCTGCAAAGCAGATCACTTTCAGCTGAATTATCCCTGGCAACAAATTCATGTTGCCACAAAGTCAGCCGTTCTTGAGATTGCTTTTCTTCAATCGTGACGTTTGATTGAAGTACAGCTATCTTATACAGTATAGCGAGTAATTCATGTTGTTGTTGCGTTTTCGTTGCTCTGCGCAGTCACATGAGGTCGGAATTGCCAATATGTCAGTGGCCTGGCCAGGGTTGCCTGCTATGAGCGTTTGTGTCTCTTTCGAACAGGCGTCATTTTTAGTCTTCAACTGCGTTCTTGTGAAAATACAAAGTGAAATAAATATTTTTGATAAAGAGACAGCCCAGAAATAGAGAGAAAATTGAAATCTCCGCGAGATGTTTGTTGTTTAGTGTTTTTTTCGTTCGGCACAGCGCGTGTCAATGACTTGTCATGCGCACATAAACAACGCTGGCGAACACAGCGCGCTTCTTATAACCGTTTTCTAAAAAAAGACGCGCGACTTCCCGATTTTTTGTGCGATTCGTTATTGGCAGCTGGCACATTCGTGTTCGCACACATCGCAAACTCGTAGTTTGCTTTTTTCGGTTAGACTTATAGAAAGAGATTTAGCTAAATGGGCTCGACAAAGAGAACACCAAAAAATTTTTCTATCTGTGCATTGTACAAATTGTATCTATACAGTGAAGGCAGGTAGATTTCATGTCTCAAAACATGACAAATGAACAAACAAACCGGCAAATAAACACAGTTTCCAAGTGTAGCGTGTGCAAGATACAAAACTATGCTCGACCAACCGAAATCTTCGGTTGCAGATACAAAAACATAAAATGTACGGTGGCACAATCAAAACCGCCCAATAAATTGTTATGAAAAGGAGAGCAAAAGTAAGTGGAATAAAAAGTTCAAACGATTGAATGGTTTGCTGATAAATGGAGTTGAAATGCGCTTTGGCAGTGTGCAGTGACCGCACGCACGCCAGACTGCAGGCGATAAAAAATTAACACACTTTGACAGCGCCTTTGGCACTTGACAAATTGCATCAATCTGCTCCAAACCAATATGCAAACTTTTGGAAAAACTTCATTCAACTGCTTTATTAGTGGGTCACCAAAGAGATCAAATTGAAATTGTCAACCTGTTTTTAAGCTTCTATGTTGCACACAAGCTTGTCGTGTCTACATTTATATTCCTCGTCGTTCTTCATGCATCGGTTGTTTTTAATTTCCTTCCAGCCTCGACAGTGCAAAAAGGAAAAAGCGTGAAAATGAGAGAACGCAGCGAATGAGACAAATAAGACACAGCAGCCAAATGAACACCGTAAACTGCGCTCTGCCCGCTGGCACAATCCCGTACGTCTGTTTTCGTAAATGGCACACGTCTGTATTTTTAGTGAAACATGTACGGCTTTTGTGGATTTTATAAGGTTGGCCAGTCCACAAACACTGTTGTCGTTACATGTCGTTTTTCGTTTTTTTTTGCTACAAAAACACTACAAACGGTTGTTGTGCAACTGGAAACACATTGGCTGGACAGGCTAAAGTGTTGAAATTGCATTCAGCAGCAGTATTTCAACGGGGGTCGTAACAACTGTGTGCGTGTTGTGTGGACGAGAAAAGTTTCGGCAATGCCACCATCAACGGCTTAAAACTGAAATCAAGAGCAATATTTCACGTCGTGCAGCTGCATGCACACCAAGTGCAATGACAATAATGCACTTCAGTTCAGTTATCCGCTCACGCACCATATGCCCAGAACTTTCGGTGCAAACGAAAAACGCGAAAAATCGAGTTTTTATTATCGAACTTCACGGATCGCTGCGAAACGCGGGCGGCATGCCCATTGCAACTGCGCCGTTTTTGGGGCGTTAGGTCGTTTTTAGGTTCCGTTTTTTCATTACATTTATAAACGCGGCAAAGTTCTTTTTCTATTCTCAAGCAGTAACAACTTCTGTTCAGTGCTCCACCCTTTGACACGGTGTTTATTTGGTTTTTGGAGCGGGTCAAAAAACTTTTATATAGCCTGGCATGCAATCAGGAGTAACACAATCGTAGAAAACGGATCCAGAAACTCAATTTTCACCAAAATATACTTGAGAGTTCACACAAAGGCCGCAGTTTCATTATTTTAATCACGGATCAAGATCAAATGCAGTATGGCGTCCAATATTCCATTCGATTATGGGAGGTTGGTGAAGGTACAAAATGGGCATTACGTTATATGCATACACATTTCAGAGATTTTAAAGAAATTGGAGAGATAACAGCACGAAATTTTAAACTTCCATACATTAATTTACTCATTCCTAATATACAACATAATATGTACGTGTATGTATCTTGCAGTAAATCAATTTGAAAAACGGCACGTTTGGATAAAAACAGACACCGTTCGATATCGAGTGCATTGCAACGCTTTGAACTGCCAAACGTCGCCATCACTGACGCTCACTTGCTTCCCGTTGCTGGTCTTCTTGTGATTCGAGCGTCACCGGCGAGTTTGTCACTGAGACGGTGCTGGTTTTGTCGCCCACCAACGTGCGTCGCGACATGACCCCGATGCGACTGCACTCCGAGATTGTGCGTGGCTTTGCGACACGGGAGCACGTGCGGCCTGACTGCGACGCAACAACGGCAGTCTGCACGGCCTCTCCGATGGCACTCGAAAGATCCGGCATTGTCCGGCAACTGAGTTGCGTGGGCGACGTTTGCAGAGCGTGTTTTGTGTCGTTTTTGTCGTTCGGTGAACTGGTGCACGGTCGCTGATGATGCTGCTGCTGTTGCAGCATGGCCAGTGTCTGCTGCATGCAGCTGTAGTAGCGCCCACTGAAACAATAACTTTTCCTATTTTAAAAAATGTGCCTCTCCCAGCCTCATCGTGAGCATGCGAAACAACAGTTTGTGATTCCATTGCAGTTTTTTTAAATTTTTGATTCTTATCGGTTGTCCGAATCAGTGCGTAGCATTCAAAATCAACAATCAGCGTCAGACGAAATGACAGCTTTGAGTGAGCTTTGCTGCCTCGGCCGGAGTTATATTGATGTGGAACAGTTACAAGTATTATTAATACTTACGTGAGAATCAGTTGAACAGCGATCAAGAAGAGCAGCACAAACATCAGCAGCATGCAGACGAACGCGTACATGTTGAGATGGACGAGCAGCTCCTTCGCGAGTGCAACGTTGTTCAAACTGTCCAGCCACTCTTTCCAGTACATTTCCAGTTCTGCTGGTGGTCCAATCATGTGCGCGGTCATGTACGTCTGTATTTTGTGACACGCACACAGACACAGACAGCAGAAACTGTGCAAATCGCAGATGAAATTTACAGTCGGATTATAAATCAAAGTTCAACAGCGTCATGCGTCATTCGAGCTGTGCAAGACGTTATCATGAATCAGTATGCAGGTGCGTGGAAATGCCAGCGTTTTTGACAACTCCTGCAAGCACACGTTGGCACGCTACATGCGCACACTATCATAATATGCGAGACACGTTTTAGCTGATTAGAATGCAAGCTGTGTGGCATTGTATAGTTGGACTTTGTAGAAGAAAGGTTAAAAGCACGAAAGCACTGAAGCTGATGGTAACGTCCCAAGTTGAATGCTGATTTTGATACCCACAGCGTGCATGCGTTAAGAGACGTATTGGGCCGCTCAGCAAATAAACCAGAGTTGTTTTTAATGTTTCACTGTTAAGTTTTTTTGCCAACAAAAACGCCACAGGAGAACAAAAGTTAAAAATTTCCTAAATCCAGAGTTGGAAATTTCCTAAATCCAGAAGAACAGTCTTGACCGCGTCACAACGCACAGCTAAAAAGAAACAGAAAAAAGCTCCGTGTGAGTCGAACGCTAATGGGAATCTTAGTAAATGAAAGTGTTCCGTCACAAAGCCACACTATCCTCGCATTAACTCCAGTCTGGTACCAAAGTTTTTGTTTTTTTAAGAGGCACGGCAAATACAAAATCAGTGATGCAAGAATAAAGTCACTAACACGAACATTGCGCCAATTACAATGTGTAATTACACAGGCGAGAACCTTTAATCCATGTTTTCAATTAGTCGGTTTGATGCGATAATGAAACACGTAACGTCGGCTGTAACCGAACGAACGCTTCAATCGGTAAAAGAACATCAGGCGATTGCTGGCAGACACGAACGCACGGCTACCGATGTTGCCACAGAAACTGTAAGGCAGAGAAAACAAAAAAATACTGTACAAAAAAATCTTCTATTCCAGACACCAAAACGTGTACAATTAAGACAACATTACAGAAATTATCAACAAGTGTACAAGCAAACCCAACAACGGGTATTTTTCCAATGCTTTTTTAAGAACGATTTCAACACAAAGAATTGTCTCTTTTTATTAACAGCAATTGCATACATAACAATGAAAAAAGCAACCCCTTTCTGAACCCACACTGGAGCAGTGGTTGCAAAGTTGTCTGTGCGGATTTCGATGTTTTCATACTTGCATCGATAGGCATCAGCTGTCTCGATCAGCGTCAAATTTCGAACTTCGAACTCAACGTGCAAATTCTCTGGAGCCTGGGTTTCCAAGTATCACGTACAGCAAATTAAAGACAAAAAGCAAAATAGCAAAACACCGTGGGAGAGAATGCAAACTTGAATGACAAAAACGCAATCATCAGGCTTTGGACGGCGTCGCGTGCCACGAATCCAGAATTGATTCCAATCACGCTTAGCTGTCACCAACGCTCCACAGTGGCGGGGCACTAAAATGTCGTACACTAAAACCGAAACTAACTGAACAATAACATGCATTTTTAAAATGCAATACCAGGCACCGCATTGACGCAGTGTTCACCACCAATTCCATCGGGACAAATACACGATGTACAATCGTTCGGATTCTGATAGCCGACGTCGCCACAGTCAAACTCGTTGTCAGCGCAGAAGTCTTCAAAATGAAACAAACATTCTTCTTGGCAACAGATATGCCGATTGTAACGACAGTATCTTGATATTCTGGAGCTTTGAGAATAACGTTTTGTCACCCTCGGAGCCTGGGTGGTAGCGAGTTGGACTATTGTCTGTGCGTTCGGAGGATCGAGCCCCGCCGAGGGGGTGTATAGGCACTTAATGACAGAGAAAACTCTATGGGCACCCTACTCGACGGCGTTCTGTACGTTTTTCTGGGTTAGCCGTGGCTAAAAGCATTGCCAAATATCACCATTCGTTCATATGTATGACACATTGATAGTACTATCGCTTTCGAGAACAACCGACCATTTTTCTGCACTTACCATTGCAATACAGTTCGTTCAGTCGACGTGTATCCCAGAATGAAAAGTCTCGTGCCATTCCAACACTGTCTGCAAGTGAGGCATCCTTGGGCACAAACGCACCTTTGACTGCATCGATCGCATATTGCGTCTGGAAATGAATTTCTGAATCACAAATCCGAGATTAAAACACAATTGTTTGGGTTTTTCGGCTGTTTTTTCTTCTATAGTACTTACGCGCGCCGGATGCATGATTGAACCGATGTCATATGGGCCAATATGTCGCACGCCAGGACTTGACCGATAGTAGCTGCGTCTGTTGATGTTCTCCCAGTGCAATGTCAGTGCTTTGTCTCTGTCCGTACGTTGCACTTCGTGGAGCACACCCAGTGCGTGAATGAACTCATGTACGACCGCTTTATACTGGCAAAAAACGCATGAATCGCTGATTGAAAAAAATGAAATTTGGATAAAAATTTGGACCTTTCAGCTCACAGAGTCGCAGCCGACTTTTATTTCTTGCGGACCACCAGCGAACTTTGTTCGCATGCCAATGTAAGACACGCAGCTAAAAACGAAAACGTCTGCGTTTCAGCTTTTCACGTTTTCTTTTTGAAAATATTTTATTTTTGTTCCGACTCTTCCGGAATCTTTTGTTTCCATTCCGCATTTTTGTATGCCCAGTGGGTTTTCCATGTTTTTTTCGTGACACGAACATGAGGCATGGTCATGAATCATGATGTTACCTGTAATCATCGGCTGTTGCCAGTAAATATTGAGTGCCGTTCAGTGCTGATGCGTTGCGATCGAAGCGAATGCATGTAAAATTGTTGTAGTGCTCGATCATCTGAATGTTGGCAAAACAGAGTTTCGAAAAGTATTATTTTTTCTTTTGATTCTGCGACTCAGTGCGTTTGCAGACGTGGAAAAGAAATTAGTTTCGTGCTTGATGAAATTTGAAATTGGCCAAGTGAACCGATCGGATCTCAGGGACACGGATCACTTCACCAATTTTGACTTGCCGCGTCAACCATGAAACAGATTTCAAATCTATGCACGCATTGAGGCGCATAACCAAAAGCAAAGATCATGACAAAATTCACCAAACTGCTCGAGTAAAAGAACAAAACATTCAAACATGATCAACGTAGGCAGCAACTCGTGGATGTGCGTTCGCAGACTCGGACAGGACAAGCGGAATGGGCAGTGGCCAATATTTGCGATGCGTTTGATCGTTGCAAGACATTGCTTGCCTTCGCATTCGTGACCTCCATGTTCGCTCATCAAAACTTGCTGCACTGTTCAGAACACCCCCGGTTAACAAGGTCTCATGATTGACAGTCGGCAGGCCCTTTCTTTTCATTTTTTTCAATATAAAAACGTGCCCGTTTCCCCCACCTTACCGTCTTGATTTTCAAACGACGAACGAACGTTCGCTGGAACAACTGAGCAGAACACAAATGCAATGATCACTGAAAAACTCATTCTCCGGTTGTGCAACGGCTCAGATTTATTTTTCTACCTTTCTGGGTATTACATGTAAAATGAAAGGAGTTCATGTTGGTAACAATGTAAATTCCGTTGTTTAATTTTATCTGAACCTCCAGGGAGTCAAAATTCTGGCGTGTCCTTTTTTATTTTAACCAATAAATGAGGAGAGGAAAAGTTTGTGTTGTGCACATGTGTTGCACATACATAGCGAAGTTCCTTGGGGATATCAGGCTGCCTGTTTTGTGCTTTTGTCAACAACATCATTCAACATCAACTGCACAGTTTACTGAAAGTTGATACATACATGTACTAACATACAGACACACACACCCAGGGGTACAGTAAACAAAATCAATTTGAACAGCACATTACATTATTCAATCCGTTTCTTTATTTTTTTGATTTTTGTCGCAAGTGAACAAATCAAAATATTCGGTGTCAGTGAAACGAGCCAAATGCGGTATCAACGTGTCTGTTCCATGATAGTTATTGAATAAATCACATTGATCCGGGTAGCTCTTGTGGATGTCTGCTTCGGTGGTCATCGTGCTCGGCGGCTTCCGCACGCGGTAGCGGCCCATCCTGGAGAAAACGAGCAGATTTTGCACTGAACGCGTGTGTTTTATGTTGGAACAAATCTAGTTTAAAAAATAAACTTAAAAACGCTGACGCATCGCAATTTTTTTTGAACCGCATGAAATAAACTTACGGTTGTGCAGTTTATCCTTGTCAAAGTACAGGGTGGGCCAAAAAAGGTTCCATTTTCAAACTGCTGTCACTGGCTGGTGTTTCAATATTATGAGCTGAAATTTTCAGCACTGATAAAACATGTGTTGCCATTTTACTGACAAAATTTTTTTCCGATATACAGTGGCGGCCAAAAGTGTTGGAACGCTGCGCGCGTCTGTGCGTATGAGCCTTGTATTGCGCGTGTGTTGCATCAGCCGTACAAACGCTATAAAAGAATCCCATGCTAATTTTTTTAGTTTTTTAGACTACTGAGTGTATCTAGTACATGAATCGCAGGTTTTTTCCACTGAATCATACATTTATTTGACAAATACCGAACATTATAACACGCCTCCATTGCATATGACTGGCAGTAAAACTGATTCAAAATCATTGGCAAGAAAACTATTCTACGAAGTATTAGCGTTTGTTTGTGTTTGAATTATCTAACAGACGTGTATTGCGTTCATGTTTCGGGTTCCAGTCGGGTTGTATTGTTTATTCCGCTATATTTTAATGCCAATTAATTTTGAAACAGTTTTACTGCCAAATGGAGGCGTGTTGTAATGTTAGGTATCTGTCAAATAAATGTATGCTTCAGCGAAAAAAAAACCTGCTGATAGTGTACTAGATACACTCAGTAATCATCAAAACAAAAAAAATCAGCATGGGATTCTTATAATAGCGTTTATAAGGCTGATGATACACACGCGCACACATGCACGCAGCGTTCCAACACTTTTGGCCGCCACTGTATAATTCCTAATTGACTGAAATGAGTGCAAGAAAAAATTAGTATCAAGATGCGTGATTCAATTTTGAAACTGTTGCGAAGGTGACAAATGGGTCTTTTTGGATACCCGTGATAGTTCAAATCATGCGCTCAGAGTGGAAAGGTCTCACACTTAAATTGCATTTGAGCACCTCGAGCGAAATTATGATGTTTCACAACGGACTCGTGTCAGCAGCCATGCGACTGCGACAAAAAGAATTGTTCAGTTGACTTTTTGTTTTCTGTGTTGCTCTGTCTGTTAATTTGTTTCTTTTGAAAAGTTTTTCTGCGATTTGAATAAAAACAGTGTTTCAGTTTCAGTTTTCTGCAGTTTCGTCATGGTTAAGTGGACAGCAGAACAACGGGTCTGGTGTGCTATCTGGTGGGAGCAATCTGAAAGTTTTGCTGTAGTGACTCGCCAGTTTCGCGTAGATTTCAAACCAGCCGCTGCCGGACGACAAACCTTGATAATGATTTGGATGTCTATAAGCAATGATTCGTTGTGAAATTCTTGGTTAAAAATCCGTTTTTTTAATTTGGGAATTTTTAAACATTGTGCTGTAAAACTGAATCTACTTGACCAAACTGGATAAAAATTTTGTCAGAAAAATGGCATCACATGTTTTATCAATGCTGAAAATTTCAGCTCATAATATTGAAACACCAGCCAGTGACAGCAGTTTGAAAATGGAACCTTTTTTTGGCCCACCCTGTAGTTCATATTTTCTGATGGTCTTTTTGAAAACACGGGACGTCCAAGACACAACGCCGAGCAGGTTGGTTGCCTGCCGTTGTGAGGATTCGGTCTTTCTTGAAGTTTGAATCGGTCAACACGATTGGAAAACTTGCGATACATCTGATTTCGAATGTGATTCATACTGGCGTGCTGCTGATGCACTCACTTGCAACGGCCGGTTTTCGCACATTTCTGCTGACATAGTTGCAAGTTTGCATCACGATACTGCTCTTTGGTTACCAAGCCATTCTTGTCGAGTGTCAATGTTTCGTACAGAAAACGTTGTTCGTCATGTTTGCCCACTTGGAGTCCGTTTATGAGGTGGCAAGCTAGGTTGTCGGTGATAAGAGACGATTGTTTTTGTTTTTGTTGACAATAAATTGATGTATACATTTTCAATAAATTTTTTTCTCACCATCAGATGTTTTCTTCTCTTTTGATCTCTCTTTGGACTTTTCATTAGCTGAAGCCGTGAAACCAATTATCAGCAGAATCAACACGTTCAAGCTGTGAATAGTGTTCATTGCTAATGAGCAAAACGTGACTGTTCAGAAGAACAAAAGATAAAGGTGACTGAAGTGTGCATGCATGAATTGGCAACCAAGCAACACTGTTGCCGCATCTAAAGTTTCTCAATTTTCTTTTGTTCGCATACATTTAAAAACTTTTTGTGTTTTGATCTTTTGCGGTACATTGCATTCATTTTGATTTTATTATTACCCTTTTTCAAAAAAAACACTGAATATAACAAAATGAAAATGGCCACCAAAAATCACCATACACACATGAACATACTTTTTGATCTTTTGTGGTACATTGCATTCATTTTGATTTTATTATTACCCTTTTTCAAAAAACACTGAATATAACAAAATGAACATGGCCACCAAAAATCACCATACACACATGAACATACTGTACAGGCAATTGTTTGACAAACAACTACGTTGATTATTGGCTGAGAGATATTGAATATTAATACAGTCGAACAAAAAAAACAGATAAAACACGCGCTGAATGCTGAATTTAAATTTAAAATCAAAAATTTAAAATATAGAACCGGACCTGTACACAACGATTATGCATTTTGGCGACAAAAAGAACACAAAAAAACCATTTGAACATGAGTCATCATAAGTAAAGTAAAACAGGAATAACAAAAAAGAAAAAATGAAAATTATGCTGAAAAATAGTGACGTCTGAAAAAATGAAAACAGTTAGAGCACTAGCATCGTCGTATTGTCCTAAACGGTAAACCACGCCGCATGGCTTCAATGGTGAAGCTACCGAAGCAATTACTTTACACAGAAACAAAAAATCGAAAAAAACCGGACAGATATGAAGTCGTTCTGCACGGCACCTGAACAGATCTGTTAAGCTGTTTGTTTCAGTGTACTGTATGTCCAGTCAAACCTGTCACTTTTTTTGCAGAGTAACGAAGGAAAATTTGAATGAAAAAAATTGTATCGAGTTAGGAAATGATTTTGTCCTTCATAAAAATCCAGACCCGGCCCCAATATCGTTTTTTCTTCGCATATTTTTGCAAGCCTTTTACACCATGCAAAAAAAATGACAGGTTTAATCGAACGTGCATATAAATAGCCTGCACGCTTTTAGAAAAAAACACGGAGATGGTTGCACAGAATCACAGTGTAGGAATACGACAAAGCAAGCTGCAAACTAAGGCTTCAAAATCGTTTATTGTTTGAATGCTTCACACGGCGGTGTGTGCCTTCGGCCATGTTTTGTTGCCGACTCGTGTCCGCCGATCGTGCAGAAACGAAAGAATTGACACTGCGACCGTGAAGATAAAACTGAACAAATACGCGCCAACCGCTGCCACTGCACACCAGAACGCATAGCCCTTCTCCTGCTGAAAACCGACAGGAAAACTATTAGTTGATTGGTCCGTGAAAGTTCATTTCGGTAATCATTTGGCATTTTTGAATCTGACATACAGATATTGATCTCTTTTCATGTTCCCACCGCGCTCATCCAATCGGTCTTTCCACTTAAAATTACTACCGACAACAGTACAGTACAGTTCTCTGTTTATGAGTCACCGCACACGTAAAAAAAGTCACAAGAGCAAATAATCAACAGAAAGATGCAATAAGTGTACATACAAAGGTGACTGTTACACAATTCTCACGATGTGCTTACGAGTAATGAAAGGATTGTCCGTGTCATACAGTTGTACATTATGGGAATAAAAAGATTATTTTCGGTTTTGATAAATAAATGAATCAGCGAAAAACCTTTGAAGAAAAATAAAACTGGAATGAGAAAAAACAGAACTAACCGGATAAACGCCCTGCAATGTTGCGACGCGAAGATTATTGAAATCGTGTGCGTTGATGAAGTACACCACTACAGCGGCGCCTTGGAACACACCTGAAACAATTGAACAAAAATTATTAACCAAAAACAATGAAGATGACATTTAACAAACAAGCATCTTGATTTTTGTTCAAAACTGGACGTACATGCGAGCAGTGAGCCAGCGGCCCATCCGATTGTGAACCATTTGTTGCAACAGCCACAGAATGAGACCAGCAATGAGAGTACGGCCATCAAAAATGCCGCTGCCAACAGAATCACGGTCGTGCGACGCCAGCCTGAAAACAGCAAGCAACATTATTGTCTGTTTGAAAACCGAACGTTTTTTCGTTAGCAAAAGCACATCAAAAGTGAATTTAGCAGCAGTCTGCACATGCAAACTGCAAATCATAGGCAATCAGTTGATTGGCTGCTGATTCACTGATTTTTCAAACAAGCTCGATGCAGTTGACTAGCTTGAAATGTCAGAATGCACTGATTGCACATGTTTTAGAGACTGTTTAGTATTTTTGCACCAGGAAGACTGACGGACCGACAAAGATGTGTTGCGTTTCATGGACGTTCTCACGTCTTTCCGCATGCTCCTCGTGCTCCGCTTCTGACTCGGACAAATCGCAGTCCCATTCGTCTTTCGCATTGGAGCCGAGCACCGTCGTGCGACGTCCCGTGTCGACAGACTTTACGCAATACCTGCAAGAATTTTTTCTTTTTCTGTCATCATGACACATCACAGACAAACGGAAAACAAACACTGAGTGCAGAATGCTGACTAAGCTCGATTAAAAGAATGAGTTTACTATCGAATGACAAGGGGGACTAAGACACTGTAGCTATTGAATTCTCCACCAAATTAGATACTAGAGTCGCTAATAAAAATTTACGTTGTACAAGTAAACGCATTTCAATAGCGAAGTATGACAGCAAGTTTAGTACCGAATTTAGCAGCGTTGTTTTCTGAGAGAACTTTGAAGACAGTGAACATAATGTAAAGTGCGCAACTAACATCCATAGACCGTGTTGATGCACCTGACTTCGGTCAGGCAACTCGACAATGTGCCAGCCAGGGAACACGGTGCACACGACCGTCAGTATGAGGCCACCGACCAGCAGCACCGTGCTCACCACCATCAGGCAAATTCGTGCGCCGTTCAGAAATCCCATGTCGAGTGTTCTTTTTTCTTTTCGACTCAGAGTTCAGCTCAAATGGTTGATGTCTAAGGTTATTATTGATTTGGACTGGACTTCGTTTTTGTTGTGACAGTCGACGCTTTATGACGATGACGTTTTTTGCGTTTCTATACAAAACATTTGCATTAGCTAAATTCAATAACATGAAAAAAACGGCCTTCAGTAATCAACTGAATAGGATGGAAGAATGAGTTTTTCGAAACCACACAGTTCAGAAAATTTCAACGAAAACTCAACAAATTTGTTACGTTACTGTTGAGTTATTTTTCTCAATGCAACAACAAAAACGAAATTCGAACAGAGATAACAACAGCCAATGAATATGACCTCAAACAAAAAATCTCAACGCAAAAGTGTTTACGTTCCTACAGCAAACCTACAAACACAAACAAAACAAGCTGACTTTTGTGCTAACACCAAACATTCATAAGTTATCTATCGCCTGTGGTGGTTTGTCTTTGCAGAAGTTCACCGAAAAAGCGTGCATTTTTTGAGTTTATGCTTCTGTTTTGAAAACGGCATAAGAAAGTAAGTAATAGTGTAACAGCGTGTTCTGCAGCTTCATAGTAAGTAAGCAGTCTGTGTTTGTGTGTGTGACAAGATGGGTGTAACAGGGAGAGTTCAACACGTGACCACGGGACACGGGCGCCAGTGACAAACATAAGCAATGACCACTACAGTGTGCTCAACCTAAACAGCTATGGGCTTAGTGCCTTTGGCCTCAGATACTCAGATAAGCACGTTCGCCCACTGAAGAAACAATTTTACTCCCAAAATCAGCAATTGAATGGTTGCACCGAGAAAACCAAACTACAACACTTCGACGAAAAAACTGGCATGAGTTTCTTAAAAAACGGGTCGTTTTGGTCAGCGCTTATGTTGTACACGCAAATTGAGAACAAACTTAATGTTGCAGCAAGATCTTTCCAATATGAACAGTGGAATAACGTCAGATAGAACTCATTAGTAAATAATAAGTAAATAGTCAGTAAATCATAAGTCTCACAAAAAAAACCTTAAGGTTTTTTGTCTTTTGCAAGAAATTCAGCTGAAACAATGACCAATCAATGCAAAAAACGGTGCAAATTTTTTATTGACTTTCATACTCTGGTTCAGACTGCTAAAAATGCGTTTTCAAAACACGAATTTGCACCAATTTTGACAACTGGGTTAGATGTTTAGCATAAATTTGATGATAAATAATATAAATTGAAAACAGATGACACGAAACATAGAAATGCTGCGGCTGGGTGCAGTGAGCAGACGCATGTTGGAAACTGGACAAATCTGTTATGCATCATCACAGTCGTGTAAAAATCATCAAAATTTTACACAACTAAATACAAAATGAATATGCACAACTGTTGGATTGAATTTTACTAACCAAACCCCAAGGAAGTTCACACACACAACACAACACAACGCAACACGGACATGATGGGGCACGAAACGTCAAATAAAATACAACAATTTCACCACCAACCTCCTTCAACATTGAAAAATTTTGCCTTGACGGCACACACATGCACGCACGCTGCTTGCTGCACACCATGCATGCTGTTTTTCTTGTTTTTTTTCAACATAAACACAATGATTGTCATTGCACACACCACAAGGTTTTTCAGTAAAATTATGAGTCACTTTGCGTGCGTTGAACATTGGTTGAAACGTAAGTCAGTGTGAAAATTACTTCACATGCAATACTTCTATTTTCGACACGAAGGATCATGCAGGCAGATCCATGCTTTTTCCAGTGATAAGCATATGATTTCAGAGAGGAAAGCTACATAAGAATTTTACTGCACGCACTTGCACATATGAATATGTACCTTGCCTGGTCGTGTTTGTTACAGACGCAGCATATACTCAGATGAACATATTTTAGCCTAGGAATAGCCATAGCCCTGGAATAGCCTTATTTTTTGCGTGAAGTACGCGCACACATGACGCAATGCATCATACTGAAACTGCCACTCCCATGCATTTTAAACTCAGTTTGCTTACCAACGTTGTACATGTACTGGTAACACTACGAATCAAAAGTTTTCTAGCAGCCTTTATGAATTTATGAAGGTTGATTCACGAAACGCACAATGGATGGTGAGGTGAGCGTGCTATTGGTAGTGGTCAAACAAACAAACAAACGAAGAAAATTGCGTGATACCAACAACCAACAAAACGCGGGGTTGGCATGGAACGGAGAAGGAAAATTGAAGAATAAAATCAAGACAAATTTCCATGTTTTGAAGCTTTATGTGGCACAGTGATGTGGGGTTAGTTATGTTAGTTATACTGTGTCAAGACAGGTATGGGGCACATAAACAGTGTGCTGCAATAATGAAATAGTTGGAAAGCGTTGCAAAATGCTGCATACCGAATTTTCAGTAAAACCAGTTCTGTATTTTGCCAAATCACAGGCTTATACGCTATTTTATGGGTGACATAAAAAACTATACGGGTGCGTTTGCAAAAGCAAAACCGCACAGAGATCGCTGATACGTGAACATCCAGTTTGAATGGAACTGCTTGCCTTGCTTGTGATTGTTGTCTGTGCGCGCTTTGCAAAACATATTTTAATGGACAAAAAATCAACTGCACTTGCATCATTATACACAAAGTCACATGATGCAACTGACGATCATCTGGTAAAACAGGTTGAATTGAAAAAAAGCAGGTAAAAAATGAATGAGTCACAGAAGATACACTAGGAAACAATATACCTGCGTATTTCAATTGCATCCCGCTCTCGCCCCCGTATGCAGGCAGCACCGATGATTCATTCAGGCGTGCTGAATCTATAAAATCTATATGTACTGTTTCAAAACACATAAAAACATAATGGACAGTTCTGCCTCTGCGTGAGGCAAAAGCGGGATATTGCAAAAGTTTGACGTACTCAATTCTGTGCCATATTACAAAGTGCTTGAAATAAAAACTTGCACTTTCAGTTAACTTCACCAATTATTCGTATTGACGTACAGTGGTGATGAACACCGATGCAATATCAAGTTTGGGAGCTGGCTTGTAATTTTTTTCTCAGAAAATTATAGTCGGACTGGATAATTTAGGGCATTAGCTGACTGGCTGGTGCGTGACCCTGATCAGGTTCAAAACGGGCTGTTAAAATTGCACTTTGCTTTTTTAAATATTTCAAACACGCCCCTCACCGATTCCGGACACCCAAAGGTACCAAACTCCTGTGGGTTTGGGGAATGGATGGCTCACTATCCCGTGGAACCATTCCCTCGCCACGTGAAGGGGACAGCCTGGGGACAGCTCTAAGCGCCGCTCTGTCTTGGGGGCACCAGTGATTTTAGCCCGATTTCGGTTTCGGTGGCTTCGTTGAAAACCAGTGTGGTTGTTAGAGTAGAGATCTACACTGGCAGCAGTTTGTCCTCGTAGGGGATCGAACCCCTCACCTTCTGGGTTGAAGGCGAGCGTGCTAACCACCGAGACACCACACGAAGGCGACTTATATTCTTTTTAATTTTGAGTGTTTGAAATGTGCACCCCGGGTGTACAGTGCAATTGAAGTGTGCTATTTGTGGTAGTGGTGATGTGTGGACTGCTCATGGACGTGTATGCCAGCCAAATCTGCGTAGTAGCTTGCGAGCGAGTACAGCATCCAAACGACGATGGCCATTATCAGCAGATTCAAGATCAACAACGCAGTGGTCTTGTCGAGTCCTTGTGTTAAATGGTCCCACGTGTCACCGAGCTTTGTCCACGCAGTTGCAATCGCCATGCTGTATCGCTCCTTGACGCTTTTGTTGCCTGCGTGCTGTTGCTTCAGAAAATTACGCCGAGCTGAGTCTGCTTCCATGGCTGTTCCGTAAATGACAGCCCGTTTGTTTTCTGTAGTTCGACAACTTATCTAGTAAATATCTCTGCAAAACAATGAAAATGGCTCCGCTTTGATTGAGCTCAAACGATGTTTTGTTTGTTTGAAAAATTATACAGATTACATGGGAGTCAGCCTAGTGCTCATTGAAGCAGGGTCACCAAATGAAATTAAGGTGTTGATAAAGTTCTACGAACTTCGAAAGGCCACACATGCAAAATGCTGTCACCCTTTCGCTATGTACGTTAACGTTTTCAAATAAAAACGCCCGCAGCAACAAAGTGGGTCACACGTGAGCTTCTGGTTTCCATTGTTTTTCAAACGTCATTTGCTGCTTGTGTGTGGACCAACCCAGTTTTGTGTCACGTACAATGTTCATAGGGCAAGCAGCTGCTGCTCACGTTTGCTACTTTCAAAGAACTTTTACATAGAATGTATTTTGGCGACGCAGCGGCTCATTACAGCAAATTCAACCCATATATCCATTGGCGATTCCGCTGAATAAGTATGTCACCAAAACTAGCTCGGAGTCGGGGTATTGCTATTAGACTACTAAATATTACATGTGGTGATACCTATGTGTCATAGGTCATAACTGAGAAAGGCATTATTTGAAAACTACAGCAGCTGGAGGTTGAAAAGTGGTGTTCAAAAACTCACTGGTGGTCTCGCTCTACTGGTCTGAAGCATTTTACTTCAGCGGTGTAAATGTAGCAGAACGACTTTCCTTTTTGAAAACGGCTGTTAAGTGTTGATTTGCAAAACTGCTATAACAAGCGAGAAACAAACTCAACGTAATCACCGTGCAAGCACGAGAAAGCATAGCAAACAGAGTGCGTACAACATAAAGCAGTGCGTGTTCCCACCAGCCCACCAGTATCATGCATGCTCCAACTGTGTGCAAAACATGGTGGCGATAGTACAAACGCACCAGTCATCATCGTAGTCTCCGCCCCTGCTCTCCTTTGCGAGTGCCGCCTTGAGTCGGTCGTCAAGGTTGGTCATTTCCATGACACTGTTCACAATGAACAGCAGCGCACAAAGCACCAGAAAGTTGATGGCCATGCTGATCAGCTCACGGTCAATCTCGATTCCAAAAATCGACGGCATTTTTATGGGTTGGTAAAGTGCAAACAGCGAGTCCGAGTGCTATAGAATCTTATGTTACCTGTTCCACTTTGAAATCTAAAACAAATCAACACAATGAGTTCTTGGCTATTTATTATTAAAAGTAAATTGCCAATTATTGTTAAAAACTTCACCGCGTTCATTTAAATTTCGCTTGCATAAATTACATGGCAAAAAAGGATGACGTGTTTCATCAACAGCTGAAAACTTTTAGAAGCAACACAACATTTGTCTGTAAGAGCAGCTAAAGTTTTATCCGCTCAGACCAAGACTGCACTGATGTTTTTTCAATTCACTTGTGCAGGTTTTAGCAACCAAAATGTCGCCATATTCTGGAAGCTGTTATCACTCCGTGCAAGGTCTATTGTGAGTTTGCGTTGCGTTGTCTCTTTGTGCGTTCCACACTTTTTCTGTACACAAGATTTGCACTTGCTGTTGGGTCTGGAAGCTCTCTGGCTGGTGCTGTTGTTTTTCCGTACTCCTCTGCGAACTGCGTAAGTCTGTTGATTGTTCGACAAAAACTTTTGTGAAAAACTTTCTCGAATGCAAAACTGTGTACTTCAAAGTATCATTGTTGTTATTGTTACGTTATTTGTCTGCTGCCTTCTACTGTTTTCTCTTGAGCCTACCAATACGGATGTAACTGAGCAAACCGAGAACTTGTTTTTGAATTATCTGTTCAGGCGTAAATTCTTTGGTCTTTTTCTTTTACGCTCACTAAACCACTAAGTTTATTTCTATTGATGAATATCACAACAACACGATAAAAAACCATTGAGGCAGTGAAAATTATGCGACCGTGCCGAAGTCAGCCATTGTTTGGCAACCGAAAGCTTACTCAAAAAGGTACAGTTTTCACACGGCAGTGATTCGTTTTCAATTTCGCTGATTTCAAAAAATGTGCATCGTTTGGGCAACACAGTAGGCGCCTACGACGAGGAAGATAAAAATGAAGTACGACACCCAGACGCTCGTAGCAGCCATCGCTAGAAATAATCCGAGAATGCTGCAAAAAACGAAAATTTCTTGCATTAAATGCTGATAATTGGAAATAATGTTGACCCCGTTTTCACCTGTTGATCATGGCAAACAGCAACATTGCGATTCCATTCCAGAAATGCGCATGCATCAGTGCTCGACCGCTGCGTTTTTCTCGGCGAAATCGACCGCTGAAATCACATCATTTTCTTTTGATTCTCAGTAATTTACTATTGCTAAATTTGCTATTGCTAATGCTAAAACTGCATATACATTTTACTAAAAAGCAACCTGAAGGCGTCAGAATGAGCATCCCACTTGCTACAATCATCTTTCCAATGCCAATCCCCAGTTACCAAACCAATCTATTTTTAGCTGGTGAAGCTTCCAAGTATTTACAAAAATTCAGCCTAACATCACATCACGGCAAGTAACAAGTCATACAATGGGAAAGCAAAACTGCAAAAATTCATCAAATATTGCACCAGGTAACCATAAAACACCACTAAACCAGCAGCCACCAGCCCAGGTGCACAGATAGACGCCGTTCAAAATGTTTTCATCAAGCAACACAGTATAGTGCGCGTGTGCCAAATCGATATCGACAGCGTTATACAGGTGTACATAGCTGCTACAGAGATGCAAGCACTGCGATAACCAGGGCATAACGAGCAGCACGTGACTCAACGAGCTGCACCTGGCACATGAACATTCTGCCACTTTTGCATGTTGTTGTTGTTGGCAAGCGAGTACACAGTGACAGGTGGCCACATGACGGCATGTCAGCTTGTATCGCTGCCGTACTATTGTATCGCACACGCCGTTTTTTCACTTGCTTTGAAACATGAATTGAAAGTTCAATCAAAATCAAACGGCCAATTTTTAGTTGAATTTATTTCTCCTTGCATACTTTTGTGCGGCGGTGGGATTGGCCGTTCAAAAGGCATGCAATGGAAAGTTCTGGCTCTCTGGCTATCAATATTTTTTGCCTGTTTTTGTTTACGTTGCTATCAGATTTACCACAAATGTATTTTACTTTCTCATTTTGTTAGAAACAGTTTTGACCGCCTTGCTGAGAAAAATTCATATCACTGGTTGCCATATAAATTATATGCTCGACTAGCTTTTTTTAAACACAGGGTGATCAGAAAAAACGTCAATTTTAAAACGCTTACGCATCGACCTCGCGACTAATGTCTGAAGCATATACAGTCAATCTCGCTAATATATGCAACTAGCTGATTGGTTGGTCATAGCAACTCTCAGCGCTGATTGGTTAATCATGGGATGTTCTCAGCGCTGATTGGTTGGTCATCACGTCATGTTCGCGTCATGTTGCATATATTTTCCAGATGGACTGTAGTCATTGGGTTGCCATTTACTGTGCAAAATTTCAGCCAAAAATATTAACTCTGTTAGGCACTTTATCCAAAATTTTACAATTTCTCTGTTACATCGTGCATCGGGATACATGTCATCATCTTCATTCAAGTCTTCTTCTGGCAATATCACATCGTCTTCTGTTTTCTGTCATCTCAACGTCATCTGCTCCATAATTGTCTTGTTTTAGTTGCGTAAACTGTTCAATGTGTCCACCGTTGTTTTCAATGACCGCTTGCAAGCGATGCCTGAAGTGTTGCATAACTTTGCGCCACGGCCGGTCTCTGTTGATCTGCTCAACGGTGGACACATTGAACAGTTTACACAACTAAAACACAAGACAATTATGGAGCAGAAGACAGTGAAACAGAAGACGATGTGATATTGCCAGAAAAAAACTTGAATGATGTAAATGAATGTGAAAATGTAAACTTTATGATGAAAGTACCGTTGCGCCTAACAGAGTTAACATATTTTGGGCTGAAATTTTCACGCAACAAATGGGAACCAAATGACTATAAGTGGTGCAAATTTCAGCTTCAGGCATTAATGCAATCGCGAGATCGAACCATTTTAATAATTGACGTTTTTTTATCACCCTGTGCAACTGACAGAGCAGCATTTATAACAGACTTTGAAAATAACGGTGATTGGAAATTAGCTGTCAAAGATGCGGTTGTTTTTTGTGTTGCTAAAAACGTTCTTCAGCAAATAAAGTTACAACCTGTTTAAGTCACGTAACGTCCCCCACGGAGACAAAGACAAACGCGCAAGCTGTAACTTTAAATAGAGGCAGAGGCTGAGTGCACTCAGATTCCTGCCGTTTAACCACCCGTGATCCCGACATCTGATTACACAAGTTTGTTCCCGTTTACGAGTGTCCAGAAAACAACAAACATCTCACATTGTATCAGCCAGCGCTCATTTACGGTCGGTTTCACCTTTGAAAGTCGCACACTGCGTCAGTATCGAAGAAACATTTTTGGCATCGATATCGAACACAAACAGCAAGCCCAACATCAACTGATCACTGCAACGCAGCAATACACGACACTGATCAGCAATGTTTGCACAACGCAGAGCCATACTCAGTGCAGTAGGACGTGCCCTTTCACAATAATTCAACATCAGCCTGCATGCAGTCCAGCCCTCGCACACATAAAAATGCGCTTCGGGTTACCGCGCGTATGGACGTGTGTCTTGTGAAAAATGTGCACATCGCACGACACTGCACAGCAGAAAGCAGCAGTGATTGGTTGCAAACGACAACATGCTGTATTGCATTTGCAGTGTTGTAGTGCACATTTTCGACATCGATTTTGAAGGGCAGTCATCACTGCGTCAGCATCGTTGCACACACACATGTGTCATCGTTCAAAATCGTATTTTCAATATTCTGTAAAAACTTGTATAGTTCAACGATGAATCAACAATTTTAGTAGCATTGCATGCAACGGTTCTGTCTTCTCTTATTGCACTTTCGAGCTTTCGAACAAGATGGATGATATTTTAAGCAACGACATCCACTTTTACTGAGGTTATATTTTTAGTGTAGTGAGTGGATTCTGTTTTTGATAAAGTGCGGACACGCGTCTTCTTCATCAACCAAATTATGAAAAGCTCTTTTTTCGTTTAAACATTTAAAGTAGACTTTTCGTAATTGGAACTTCAACAACAATAATCAAGCCAGATTTCAGTGTAATAAATATAATTTTCTTAACGTTTAACAACATTTTGCACAGTCATTTTGATTCAATGCACAACAAATTCTTATTTCCAAAGTTTCGTACAATTTTAGGTTTAGTTCGACAGCTGACCGATCACGAGCATGAGCGTTGACGGCGGTGACGTGTATGAATTTTTGATTATCGGAGGCACTTTTATTGCTGGTCTCGTGTGTCTTTGCGTGGCCGGTTTCTTCGTTTACTACATTTTCATCAGGCCCTATTTGGACAAATATGGCAGGGCGAGTCGACAGGGCACCATCCAAAGGGGGTTTCCACCGGCACCCCGTCAGCAGCAATACCAGATGCAACCGATCTACGGCAACGGTGCTGACATGTAAGTATCGTTTTTGTAAAAAAATGTAACTTCCATTCATTTGATTCCCCTTTACTCTTCCTTCCTCTTTGCATTCTCTTTAATTCCGTTGAAAACTTTGAATCCGCTTGAATTCAAAAGCTAGAAATTGAACACAAGCACAATTTGATATTCGATCAACGATGTTGCTGTTCAGGTACAAACAACCGCTGCCACCGACTCCGTTGGGTGTGAGCAATCTGCCCGAAGCAGCGCAGTCACCAATGGATCATCCGCCTCACAATCTAGCAACGCAGCAGCACCATCAGTCCGTGGTGAGCACACCGGGCGCCACAGCAATGCCAGCCGGTCAGAGCACCCATCAAACGGCTACTCCGGTCGGCGATTCGTTCGGCTCCGATCGCAACTCGTGGCAATTTATGCAACAGAATCAGTCAGGCAATGCGTTGAACAGTTCACAAGGTGCGCTGCCACCACCAGTCAGTGGCCCACCGCCAACGTACACCGCACAGGCATACACACCGACAGGATTGCATGCTGCTGGCGCTGTCACCAGCTATGCAGACACAACACAACAGCGGGCCGCCGTCACCACGACAACCTATCGTGCCACTACCACCACAACCCGTTCGGCCGTCTTGGGCTCGTATTCCGCTGTTTGAGTGGTTTGAAAATTATAAGTTGATAAATGCATGTTGAATGGTTGGTAAACTAAGACAACTTGAATAATTCCAAGTTCAGTCGCTTCTAAACAATTATGATCTATGAAGGTCTTGAAAATACAATTAGTTGATTGCATCGTCAAGATAAGGGTTTTCCGATGTTAAAGTTGAAACTTTTGAATTGTTGGTTACTGAAAGTGGAATCATTTGGCACACCACGCAAATCGTTGTTTTAATCTTAACTTCCTCATTTTAAAAGAAATTTAACAATGTAACAATTTTTATTTACACAGTAATATGCTGTTTGCCTTAGTATATTTCATCTACACAGTTCATGTTCTATTTTTGAAGAGAGATGGTGTGATCGAGTGGGATCAAATCAAATCATCTCTGTTTTTCTTTGGTACAATATGTATGTCGGGTCTAATGCCGGTATGGTGAATCATTCGATCATGCCTCTGCATCGCTTTTTAAACAAATTTAGCACAGTGCGTCAAGTTTATTTTCACAACCCTGCATCGTTTGTTAGCGACGGTGGTCCAGCATTCCACACGTACGGTAACGGTACATGTTGATTAAAATCTTTGGTGAGCTAAATTTATGTAGATTTAAATTTAGCAAGTTTTATGCTTATCTCAGGATGAATAACTTTGCATTATTTGTTATTTTAAGACTTTATGCGCATGTAGGACCATAAAAACATACACACACACACATCATGTACAGTTGTTCTTTTTGCGATAGTGCTAAGATATTCGCTTGTTTGTCATGTTATGTCACTCGTTTTTGCTAAAAAAATCTTTGATGCAAAAACTACATAAAAATCCCTGATTGATTTTATGTGTTGGAAATTCAGAGCAGTTGAAACTTCATCCAAAAGACCAGCAGGAATTACATTAATGTAAGAACTGACCGTCTTAACCGCTTCTTCTTAATATAAAAAATCAGTTACGAATAATGAAGCATGGATAAACGTCAACTGTCGCGCATCAGAATGAAGTCTCTTGCAACCGCTAGCAGTATGTTGTTTGATGGTTGATTTAATGTTGCTGAACATATTAACCGACAGTCATTTTTAATGAAAAACGGGACTTACATAATGATCAGGACTCCTTGCACAATTAGCAGAAGCAGTACGAGCAAGCCAAGCCAATCGTGAACAGACTGCAGGTGACCAACGTCGGATGGAATTAACAGAAATCCAATAATTACACCAGAAAATGCAAGGAAACCGCACATGACCTAGAAAAGACAAAAACTAACTTTTATTTTTACGGGTTGTTTTGAAAAGGTGGTGGGTGTCATACTGGACTACAAAAATTGAAGCTTCAAGGCGTTATGAAACTTGAACTTCAGTACCGAAGATGACACACATTTTTAGGTAGGGGTACCAAAATTTAATAGGGGGTGGGGGTAAGTGGTACCCCCGGTCGCCTCCTAGTGGATACACCAGATGCTAATCGGTTCCAGGGGTATGGTACCCCCAACTGCCTGCAATTTTTTATTATAAATTTTTAATGAAAAAAGCACAGGTTGCAAAAAATTGCTGAAAAATAGCCTTCTATTCAGCGCGTATTGGTATTATGCACCTAGTGAACGAAAAATCATGATTTTCAAAAATGTGGTGATTTTTTTAACAAAAACTCGTAATTTTTAAACAAAAATTTAATTATGGGAACATTTTGGTGGGGGCGTACCCACGGGAAAGGGGCGCGAAGAGGGTGGGGTACATACGGGTGGAGCGGGTTTTGGGGGTGGGTGTCTCGGACTTCCCCCACACGACGTGCAACTTCGTGCTAGTAGGGGGGTACATTCCCCACCCCACTATTTTCCGTATTTAAAAAACAAAAAACAGAAAACATACATGCAGTATACCTGTAATACAACGTGCACTAGCCGCCAATGCCACTTGTTGCCGCCGTAGTCAGAATTGATGATGGCAAAATATGCAAATGCGCCACCGAACTGTGAACAGAAGCCGAATGCAACAAACATGAGTATGCCGTGCAATGTAACCAACGTGAAGGCGGCTGAGCTGCACGAATGACTCGACGACGACCGCGACGACAATGGATCGCCAGACAGAATCCATAGATCATTCAGGATAGACCTTAAAGAATTACAATCGCAGCAGCTTTTCAAAAACCTGCCCGTTGCGGAAACCAGCGTTGTTCTTGATGATTATTGTATTGAACAAAAAGGTTTTAACCAGAAAACAAACCTATCTTTGGTTTGGCCGCCAAACATAAAGATCTGATTATCTGCTGAAGTCACAGCGCTAGCAAATCTTTCTACTGGATACGCTTTCACCTGAAAAGTTCATGTTTTTTTAAAACAAAAAGTAACCAGCAAGTGAAAAATAGAACGGGATACCTTATCGTTTTGAGCAAGTGACGTCATTTTGATTGTCCATGTCAGCGTCTCAGTATCGAGCACGTAAATTTCGTCTGCATTCAGGGGTTCGCTGATAATTATTTGGTTGCCGCTCTGTTGCCCTCCCCACAAGAGCGAGTACAAACGCCCCGCCACCGTTAGTTGTCCAAGTTGCGATTGACGGCTGAAGGCGTCATTGATCTGTTGTTATTTATTGCAGCTGTTGAGCAGTGCTTCTGATGTTTCACAACATTACCTTGGACGAGCGCAGTTGTCCAGTGATGTCCATCGCCCAGTTTCTGCAGCAACCATCCATGCATCACCAGCAGGACAAGGACCATGCCTTGGATTTTTATTTTACAAAGAATAAAATTACCGTATTCAACAAAAATGTGATTTCTGGAATAATCTTATGAAGATTACTTGACACAGCCGCCAAACATCAGTATTGTTGACGGAGCAGTCATGGTGGAGGCGCAATACGCTCGGGGGTGTGGCATATTTGGGTCGTAGACCAGTTGGCCAGATTGTACTGAAGCAATTTACGCGATAAAAACCAAACCACTGCATTTAATTTTTGTCTCATTTCATGAATTACTAATTGCTAATCATAAGCAAAAACACTTGCATTTACTAAACATCCCAAAAATCAAAGAAGAGACAAATTTTCTGCGTTGAAAATGACTATGGGATTGGGAGCAGCCAATCAACTGACACTTTATTTTACCGTTTCGCAATTAGATCAGATAAATTACGGGCAACTGAAAAGGCGACGCACACATGAACCATCGGTTTTGCGTGATGTCATACATGAACGTATCGCTGAGAAAAGCCGAATCTGCCAGATTGCGTCCGTGACTAACGTACATGGCAGGGGTCATCGAAAAAACACCACCGACAGCAAAACCACGCACCGATGGCGGAGTTCCCGTTACATTCAGCTGCGACCACCGAAAAGACATGAAAAAGAAAAACAAACACATTACAAACAATAAAAAAGGACAACGCAGATTATCAAAGCGACTTTTCTAACCTCATATTGAATGCCCAAAGATCGTTATAACACGCCGATGCATGGTTGCAGCCACCAAATACAAGCATCAAATGATCGTAAACTCCGTAGACCGCTCCAAAACGACCGCGTGGACCAATGGTCACATTTGCGTAATACAATCGTCCTGGAAGTTTCGGCATCTTGCAGCGATAAATGCCAGAAAATAAATTAAATGGTAAAGCAAACTTTTGATATTATATGTACTTTGATTCGTGTCCAATACCCAAGTATCGTCGAGCGTAGCACCATTCTGATCAGCACCACCGAAAATGGCTAGAAACTGCAAGTCGGTGTAATAACCGATAGCAGCATCTCTACGAGCGATCAATTGTTTCAGGTTATCCGGTGCATCCGTCATAATGACGCTGCTCCAGTCGTACGGAGTCCAAGTGAGTGGTGCAGGAAGCACTGTTGGCCTCAGTAATATCAACGTTCGCACGCTCACAAACACAAGCAAATGAGCTGAATGCATTGTCTGACGCTAAATTCCACCAAGCTTCTTGACGATTTTAAAATAAAATTGAACTGAAACTCAAAACTAACTGTTTTTAAACGAGATGATTTACTTTGATTATTTTGGAATTCGTGTCAGGATCGCGGAGTAAACGGAGTAAACACAGAAATAAATATTCTGCTATTTTCTGCACAAAAACGAATTTCTCAACCCGAATTACGAAACTGCACTGCAAATTTTACAAAAGCCGACGATGGCACACAGGTGATCAAACAACATCCAGATTCCGAAAAGGTCTGCTTCCATGAATCATCACAAATGTTGTTACAAGTAGCTGCAGTTGTTGTACTATGGTTTAGGCTACCATATTTACGATCCATTAACGTTTGCGAACTTCTTGCACTTTCACAAACTATTTGTGACTGGTCTACAAACAGATAATACCGTATTACCTCTAATAAACCCCCATGGGGGTTTATTTCTTCAGCGACTTCTGGGGGTGGGGGTTTATTTTTTGAGGGGGGGGGGGGGTTTATTTTGGGGGGGGGTTTATTTGGAAACCATTTTTAGGGGTGGGCAAAATGGCAAAAATACCTTCCATGGCAGGAAGGAAGTCGCAGAAACGTCTACTCTACATAGAAATTTCCTTTTACAACAGCCTTTTGTAATGAAATTACCATTAACTCATCCACTTGGGGCCTTTGGTAGCACAATTTCATCATTTTCACTGCAACCAGCCACTGAAATCGCTGGGTATGTGTTTTAAACAGGTTTCAATAATCCCCCATGGGGGATTATTTTGGGGGGGGGATTATTTGGAAACTTGTCGAGGGGGTGGGGGTTTATTTTTGGGGGGGTTTAATTTTGGGGGGGGGGGTTTAATAGAGCTAATACGGTAGTAGTGAACGCTAAAAATTTCATATTTTTTCGTACATAAATTTTGCTGTGTGGTTTCGACAGGTATGTATAGATCATGTTTTTTGTTTCAAAAGATTTTTGTTTTGTTTTCTCACAGAAGATTATCACTCGAAGTCGGTTATTTGAAAGCAGTTTTAAACCAACCTTTCTGCGATGTCCGACAGTGCTGTTGATTCATATATGACCACTTAGTTGACACCGTTTTTTTACAAAAAAGTTGCGTTTATGCGTTTTAGTAAGCTTAAATTGTTTGTGTAAGAGTAGGCGGTGATATGCTAAGATTTTATCAATGACAACAGTAAACAGTTTAACAATGGGTGCAGGCAGAGCTTCACAATCAACAATGCCTCCCTCATATCCTTTGTTCTCAAGAAACACAAAACAAGATCTACAAAATGAAATATTCGCCAAGCAGTAAAGAAGAGAAGTGTAGCCAAATTATTGAAATATTCTTTTTTCATTTATTTACAAAATTCGGTGTGAATCTGTATTATTTACGCCTGAGTTTCAATTTTAATACACATGTGTGTGAAAATGTACATGTATTGTTGATTTATTAGAATGTATCCCTCAATGTTTATCCAATTCTTATATCCCCGTGACTGGTCTAAAAAATGTTGCGACTCGTGATCACGCGTCGGTTTGGTTGTTTTAGAAACGATTTCTGTTTAATGTTTAGTGCTTCGAATATATTCCAATTTTTAAACCCAAAGAAAGTGTGTTTACGTTGTTTGAAAATTTCAGCTTCTAAAGGTTCGAGTTTATAGAAGCATGACATTTGAACGGCATGAAAAAGTAAGACGACAAACAGACGATAGGAATGACCGTCTTTTTATACAACTGCTAGCGATGAATATTAACTGAGAACACTGAATTCGGTCACTGCAATTCGCCATGACCAGATGGAGTTCGTCAACACGCCTTTTTGCTTTACTAGTCACGGTGCGTGCTTGTGCCATATTTTGTTGAAAAATGTTGGGTGGAACTAGTTTGCTTGTTTTATTTCAGATGTTTTCTTCTTTCCCATGGTACACAGTTGATGCTGCTCCATTAAGTGCTACAGAAATTCTTCACGCACCAGATCGTTGGAAAGGCGTGGCACAGTTGATTCACAATATATTAGACACACAACCACGACAACAGACGCGAATGATGGACAATAGTTTCACTGACTATAATTCAAATTCACAGCAATTGCTGGCAACAACCTTCGCAGATGACGCTGCAAGACCGACATACCATTATCGGTGGATTCACTCAGGGAAATACCAGGGTGACATTGTGCTGCCCGTACCTGAGTGGCCAGACAAAGATGTAAAATGTTGAAATTTTTCGTTCCGCCGAATATTTCATACTTCATCACACTCAATGACATTTTTAAAGTAGCAAAAAATTTAGAGAAAAATCTGTATTGTGTATTTATTCAAACGTGTCCGGACTAAAATGACGTCATTTGCTTTAAAAACGCTCGTTTGTCAAAGTACAGGCACTAAAATTTCAATTTGGTGTGTCTGATTCGACATTCACCATTTGTTTACGGGAAGAAATCGGCTAAACGGTAAGTCTGGTTTGCTGTGAACGGCAAGCGCATGCTTGGGGCACATGACGTCATTTCAGTGGAACATGTTTAAAAAATAGGTACCGTATTACCTCTAATAAACCCCTATTATTTATTTCTTCAGCGACTTCTGGGGGTGGGGGTTTATTTTTGGGGGCGGGTATTTTTTTGGGGGGGGGGTTATTTGGAAACCATTTTTAGGGGTGGGCAAAATGGCAAAAATACCTTCCATGGCAGGAAGGAAGTCGCAGAAACTTCTACTCTACATAGAAATTTCCTTCTACAACAGCCTTTTGTAATGAAATAACCATTAACTCATCCATTTGGGGCCTTTGGTAGCACAATTTCATCATTTTCACTGCAACCATGAGCCACTGAATTCGCTGGGTATGTGTTTCAAACAGGTTTCCAATAATCCCCCATGGGGGATTATTTGGGGGGAGGGGTTATTTGGAAATTTGTCCAGAGGTTGGGGGTTTATTTTGGGGGGGGGGTTAATTTGGGGGGGGGTTAATAGAGGTAATACGGTAATACATGTCTGTTTTTTCATACAGTAAACATGCAGTGTCTTTTGCGATAATTACGTCTTCCGTGAGTTGTGGTGTTCAATTACTTTTGTTACCCATTTTCAGCCGCTATCGATTCGATACAACAGCGCGGTGTCGAGTGAACGTTTGAAATGGGCAAATGGAATTATACCATACGTCATAACGCCTGATTATAGTTCAGCCAAATGAAGCTTCCAGTCACGAAACGCAACACAAATTTATTCAGCCGAACCAAATTAAACAAAACATTGTTTACAGGAGAATGGGAGCGACAAAAGCTGTTGAACGCATTGGACAAATTCCACAGAGAGTCTTGTATTCGTTTTGTGCCTCGGACACACGAACTCAGCTACATTCACTTCGTCAAAGGATACGGGTTGGCTGTTTCAGTAACTTTTGAACTATTACCAGTTTTATATCAAAACGTGTTACGTTAAGGTGTTATTCTCAAGTTGGCCGATCAGGTGGTGTACAAGAGCTGTCACTGGGCCGCGGTTGCCTGTACCACGAAATAATTGTCCATGAAGTGATGCACGCACTTGGCTTTTGGCATGAGCACAGTAGAGCTGACAGGGACAACTTTATCAACATTATTTGGAGCAATATCATGCCTGGTAAGCCATCATTGATGAAACGTTTTGTTGAACAGATGGGTACAAACCTACAATTAAATAAACTAAAAATGAGAAACGCAATCGTTTTTCACAGGGATGAACGGTCAATTTGACATCGTAAATCCGCTGCTTCAAGATTTGCTCGGTGAACCATATGACTATGAGTCCGTCATGCACTACGATAGGTAACCACGTTCAGTTGAACCTGCATCCGCAAATTTGTGGTGTATGTTTTTAAACAGCTAGCGGCGTTTAAAAGGGGGTTTCTAATCCCCATAGTTGTTAGAGCGTGGGGCTGGAAGGTCCCCCAACAATTTCGAATCTATCTCCACTTGAGGAGATTTTTCGGCTCAGCTATTATCCATCTAAAAAAAATTAGCTATCTAAAACTTTTTTGGCTTCGAAGACATAAAATAAGTCAAATTTTAATCAATTTTGTCTGTTTTTGCTGGAATTTTCGGTAAATTTCACTAATTTTAAGCAAAATATGCGTTTATGCTGTATTTTTTTAGCATTTTTAAACAAAATTTAGCTGTTTTTACCTTTTTTGGCGTTTCTGCTATCCACCTCATTTTAAATTTTTGATCGTCCCAGACAAAGTCACATGCCCCCGTAAATTTTGCAGCTATTTCACTATCTGGAAAATTTGCTCCAGCTATCTACCTATATCGCCCCCCTCCCAATCCCCCGGCTCTGGAACAACTATGCTAATCCCCATGTAAACTAAAAACATAATCAGTAATAACATTTTTTTCAAACGTGTCCCACTGAAATGACGTCATGTGCCGCAAAACATGCGCTTGTCGTTCACAGCAAACCAGACCTTCCGTTTAGCCGATTTCTTCCCGTAAACTAGGGATGGAGCCGGTTCCGGTCCGGATTCCGGATTCCAGATTCCGGCGCCTAAAATTGGATCCGGATCCGGTCCGGATTCCGGCGCAATTTTGCCGGATCCGGCCGGATCCGGCCGGAATGGCCGAGACCCGCGAATTAACCAGTTGATTTCTCCGTTTCAGAGCTGTTCAATGGTTTGACAAATTTGTTTCGGTGCTTTGTTGGTTTTGTTGTTGTGCATTTGACATGTGATCAGTGAGCGTTTCTTTAGTTTAGTGTTCTGTTCAATGGCAAATGGTTCACTGCTTCTGTCTTGAGTGTTAAACGTATGTGCAGCATCGTCCACTTTAAAAAACGTGGCTGCCAGCTTTTGGCCGACGTTGTTGATGAACAATAGCAGGTTTTTTTGAAATCAGCCATCTTCGTTGGTCATATTCAGTTAGCTGTCAAACAGTTGTTTTTTTGTGAGCCCCAGAACACCAGCGATTTTAGCGACGTGTGTTACCGTGGGTGTGCGGGGGTGCCGTGATCCCCTAAAACCCGATAATCCCCCAACGACGAATCCACGAGACGACGAATCCATTTCAATGGTGTTGCCCGCCGTTTGCGCACTGAAGCAGCGCATCGAACAAGTCGATGCGAGTGGCATTGGTACGACGAAAAAAAACGCTGCTGACCAGCATCGACACACGCTTCCGTGCGCTTTTCCACAACGAATCCAACATCATGGCCACGTACGTTGATCCGCGATTCAAGAATACTGCAGTCGTCTTCGAAAATGAAGGCGCGATTCGTTGTGAACTACTTCACATTGCAAAGAAAATCTTGAAACGACCGGAGACGCCCACAAACTGCGACGATACATCCGAGATCGCGAACAACGACGATGACGCGAGCCCGAACCAAAAAAGACATCGACTGGCCTCTACGGAGGCATCGAGTTTCACGCTGCGCAACCCGTCAGGCGAATCCAGTCTTGATGACGAACTGCGCGGCGAAATGAATATGTACGAGTCGGATGATTTTATCGACGAACCGGACAAAAGTGATCTAATGCTAGACTTTTGGCGGCTGAACTCGTCGAAATACCCCAAACTATCGACAATCGCGCGCAGATACCTGGCACCGCTACAAACAAGCGTGGCAAGCGAACGAATGTTCTCTGATGCCAGGGCAGGTGTTTGTGTACAGCCGATCTCGTCTGTCAACTCAGAACACCGAAAAGGTCATGTTTCTGAATGGAGTGTTGCCAGCACTTGATTATCCCTATGCGATGTGAATTTTGTCAATTGTTGCTGTTGTAATTTTTGGTTGGTTCACGTGCTGTGTCTTGCTGACTTTGTTTCTGTGTCTGTGCTGTTTTATGTTGAAAATGTGATGAAGAAGCGACGAAATGTGCGTAGATGTTTTTTAGACATAAAAAGGCCATTCCGGTCCGGATTCCGGCATATTGTGCCGGATCCGGCCCGGCCGGAATGGGCTTTTGCCGGATCCGGCCCGGATTCCGGCAAATTTGCCGGATCCATCCCTACCGTAAACAAATGGTGAATTCGAATCGGGCACACCAAACTGTAATTTTAGTGCCTGTGCTTTGACAAACGGGCGTTTTTAATGCAAATGACGTCATTTTAGTCCGGACACGTTTGAATAAATCTACAATACAGTATAATACAACCTAGTACATTCAGCGCCGCGTTTTCTGCGAATGGTCGAAACACAATGGAAGCGAGGCAGCAGCAATACACGAACGTGATCGGACGGGCTCGAGATCTTTCACCTTTGGATATCAGAAAAGTAGTGCTTCTTTGTTTAGCATTAAAAACTGTTGTTCTGTAATGGAATAGTTGCTGACCGCAAAATCCCATGCTTGAAAACGGTGAAAAAAGAAATTTTCTCGTTGACACTTCAGATAAATAAGGCGTACAACTGTCCTGCACCAACCACTGTTCCACCGTTGCCGCTGACCACCACGACACGAGCTCCTGCGCTGAGACCACGTACATAACTAATCCACGTTTTATAAAAACACCAAAACAATAAACATTAATGTACCACAATTGTTCTAGCTTGCATTGATCAATTTCTGGACTGCCCATTCTTCCGGTCGTACTGCAAGAAGAGCGCCTTCACGCAAGTTATGAACACCTACTGTGGTCGGACGTGTCAAAGATGTTGATTCCTTTATTTTTAGAGCTGTTTTAATTGCAGCAAACTTGTACCATGTGTGATATTGTCTTCCGGTATTTGGGACCACATTCAATATTATGTGCTTCAATCAGCGTCTGATTATCAGAAGTGAATGAGCAAATTTTTAAATTTAAAATGATAAAAACATGAACCTATATTCACCATTTGTTTCGACTTTGGATATATTTCATCGGTCGTACTTCTGACAGCAATACATACAAGCACAAGCACAAGCGCAGCATGCTGACCAGCCAATCGTTGCATCATTTAGAGGGCGTCAGAAAGGCGGAGCTTACGTACATGTGAGATGTTGCTTGTGCAAATAAACGCTACTCACACTGGACCGAAGCTTTAGTTTAGTTTATATTTTTGCAATTGCTGCCCTCTCGGTTGGATTTGAGTTAGAAGCAAATCAGAATAGTCTGCACATGTTTCAGTGTTACCATTGCAAAGCATACAAGCGCGTCCGGACAAAGTTCCTCCTCGCGGGTTGTTGTTGTTGTTGTTTTGATGTGTACATGCAAGTGTGAGCCAGCGCGTTTTATATGCCTAACAACAACAAAATTGTGTGCGCTTTGCAAGGAGCGCAAAGATGCTCTGCGTGTGAGTGTGTGTGGTGTGATGCAGCCAGATTGCTGACTGACTGGCGACAAAAGAAAGAAGTCGCCTGTGTCACGCCGTCAGTGGCATACATTGTAGTTGTTCAGTGCTGCATTGCCGTTGTGCTGTTGTGAGGCTGTAACAGTGCAAAGCTCTGCAGTGACTCGCTCAAAGCTCACTTCTCAACCAACTGAGTCTATCAATGTGTGCTGTGCTGCTTGTGCCTGCTTTGAATGTTGCGTGATGTATGACCGCGTTAGTCCTGTCTGTCCCGTCGATGATCAAACTTCAACGTGTCCTCCCCACAGCCTCATTTTTACTTCATCTTGTGCGCTTTCTACTTTTTATTGTATTTATAATAATTCAGCATTCTAGTCCCACGCCCGTTTAGCAGTCACTTTTTTCCTCCTTTCCGTTGTCGTCTTTTTATTTCTTTCATATTCTTGTTTGTAAATTTGTGGACACATGAACACACTTTTTAACCATCCTTTGAGAAGCACAAACTCTTGCCGTCTGCCGTTTTAGAAAGTTCTCTCCGCTCAAACTATTTGTCTTCTTGACATTACGGCAGTGTCGACAAACAGATAGTCAAATTCAATGACTGTCTTTTTTGTTATTTGGTGCAGTAGTACAGATGTGCTTTGCCAGGATACATGCATGCACGACCGAAAACAAGCGAAACCTAAAAATATCAAAAAAGACTGCCCGTTTGTAGGAGCAAACAGCAGTTTTCTAACGTTGCGTTCCGTGAAGTGTGTGAAAACCCAAAACAATATTGCCTGAAATCACCGCCACTGGAGCGTTATCGAATATCTACCAAAAATTCATGGCGCATCCGAAAAAAACATGCAACTCTTTTGCAGCTTTGATCTGTTCAACTAAAAATTGTCCACTGTTTCACAAAGAATACCAGAGTTCTACAAACTGCATTCGGCTTAGCTAAAAATGCGCCGATGTAGTTTTTGTTTTTTGCTACACTTTTTATTTACGGCATTCTTTATTATTGGATCATCTATAATCCGTCGGCGTGCGCTCTCTCGTGTTTATTGCCGCGGGACTCTTTTTGTCCGTCCGTTTTTCGGTTCAACTTTAGCGTTTTTTTGCCATCTGGTTGGTTTTCCTGATGAATGCCAAACTCGTAAATGAAACGATTTGTCTTTTCGCCGCTGCTAATGGTGTGCCCCAGTAAGAACGCTGGTTATCCAACCATACAGACATTCGCGAGCGCAAACAAACGGTGCAAAATTTCATTTATCGCATCACTGGACAGGACGCACTGAAAAACAGTTTTTTTTGTTTTTCAAAACTTTCTAAACTGTATTTTGAGTTACTCTCCTTCAGGAACTTGGAAACTTTGGGAACTGACCAAACGTTTGCAGTGATCATGATGTTTAGGAATAATCACTGATTATCTGGTTAGGTTACTAAATTCTGGTGTGTCATTATTCCATCATCGCACAATGCGCACAAACATGCAATGCACGTGTATTAAGTTGGGCTTCTGAACATTTATTATTTTTTCAATGGTTCACATTGCACATGCACTCATGGTTTTCGCCCATGCTGACATGGACCCACGCAATACGGTTTTTATCGTATTGGATCTCGACATGATTTTAGTCTAGTTATTGTCAGATAAAATCAGTGAAACGTTTGGCAAAACAAATGAATGTTCAAATCCAAAAATATTTCGTGCAATTTGCTCTCTGACGATCACGGACGTGAACCGTATAATCGCGTCAAGACCCAATACGGTGACACCAGCCGGGCTATCAAGCAAAATTTTGACATTCCACTATTATGCGGCATATTTTGTGCGTGTGTCAAAATGCACTTGGGTAACCAGCCCAGCGCCACACAGCGACGACTAAAATATATTCCTTTTCGCTGTTGTGGCTGGAGTTTTGCTGCCGCCGGCTAGCCCAGAGAACAAAACGGCGCTTTTTTATTAATCAATATGCACGTGCGTTTTCTACACGCTTTCGCCTAAAACCATGTGTATTCTTTTACCCCACCAAATAGCTGCGTTGAATTGTTAGCAGCATCAGGCAGAAGGTTCTGTGGGGAATATTTACGAGTTTAGTGCCATCGGGACACTGAAACCACCCGGCAGCCTGTGTTTTTCTATTGTACATTATTTCATTTTCAGTATGGCACCTCCTCTTGAAGCTGATCAAACACTTTGTGAGGGCGTGTCAATGAAAACTAAATTGATGATGCATTTGTAATGCGATAATTCTGCGCCCGCTCCACGATTTGCACTCCGCAGAGAGTCACATCTGTTTCTCATTTGTTTTTTATTTCCGTTTCAATAAAATGCGGCCACAGAGTTTGGCGAAGATATTGGGTTTGTTTCACTGCACACAAACCAAAAGAAAGCTGATTGCAGTGGCTGGTTTGCTGCTCTGCTGATCAACATCGCAACAATTCTACTTTCTTATGAAACAACGACAACGACAAACAAAAAACAACGCAGTGTGCACTGTTGTGCTGTACTGGAAATAATGATGATATAGCCAACACTGTGAATAACCAACAAAATCAGTCCGACGGCACGGAAATCAGGAATAACCAACGTTGTGACCACCACTGCAACAAACATGAAACCTAACTGTCGCAACGATGGTCAAGTTGACAACGCAGCACAAAGGTGCACGCATCGACACGAAAGCCCGATTGAACCAGCGCAAAAACAGTCTCAAAACTGCAGAGCAAATCGTAAAACGGTATTGTCGCTGTCGAGATGGTCGCCAATAACCAGCACACTTTCTTGCCTCTTCAATTTTTCTGCTCTCGCCATTGTGTTTGGTGCGTAAATTTCATATTTGTTAACATTAAAGCAATCTGCATCAGCAATCTGTAACTGTATGGTCAGCCTTGGTGAAAACAGCTAATCGTTTTTGTTGTTTCAGATCTGTCCCTAGTGCGCACGGTGTCGGCCGAATTCAACTACACGGCCTATTCTTGCGAAACGAAAGCAGCCAAGGCGACAGGCAAAGAATGTCCTGCACTGTTCGACGAGAAACGAGAGACTTTCTGTTGTCCGTCTGAAAAGTTTCCAGGCGAATTCTTCTGTTGCGACAAAGCCATGGTCGAAAAATTTGAGGCAGAACGTCTCGGCAGAATCAGGGACGAGTTCCTTAGACAGTAAGCGAAGCAGTTTTCAAAATTTCTGTTGTGTTGCATTTTTTTGGTGTCAGTTCAATTTCTAAGCGATAAAGATGAGAACAAAAGCACTCTTGCTTGCGTGACATGAAAATCACTGTTTTCCTTAGAAACGACAGCTAAAAAACAAACAAGAGTTTCTGACTTTTCCCAGCTGAGTAGCTCATGTCCATGAAACTAGATGAACAAGCAGGCAAATCAAGCTCTTTAATCCGAAAATTGTTTTGAAAAGTTCAACCTTTTGTCTTGGTCTGAAAATTCTTTTGTTGTTAGTTTTTTTCAGTATCATTGATCAATCTAAAACTGGATGATGCATAATTTTCTATGTTTGTGGTGGCCCAGTGTGTCACAATGCGTAATCTGGCAGTCATTCTGAAGTGTGCTCGTTGCACTATATTCAAACCGCAGCGACCTTTACTGCAAAGCATGTTGAAAAGCTCACTCACGGATGAAACCATGCTCCCTCTGAAGCTGCCACAGAAAATGTCACTTCAAATTAGAACAACTTGTCTTGATCCGTGATAGTGCTCGTTTTGATGTATTCTCGGTACCGATTCGGACACACGCACCCTGCACGTTATCGCTTTTTAACTATTGACACTGCTGTAAATGTATTTGTTCAATGTGCACTATGAGACCAGTTTTTTAGTGCATAAACAGATAGCGCCTCCTCTACACCCCCTAAAATGAACGTTATTGCCACACGTTGTGACAGCGGGTTGTCGCTGTGAATGCACTTTTATTTGTTCATTAGTTCGGTAATAAGCTGCTATCAAGATACACATACATAAAGAGCGCCAATGAAATATTGATAATCACTGTTGCATCAATATATTGAATATGTGGAACAGAGCTCGCCTTGTCAAACGAACAAAACAACCCATGCGGATTAAAGATAGCTGACATATTTTTGGAATGATTAATGAAGGTTCACTGGTCAAAATAGCTAAAAAGCTAACAGCATAGAAAGTATGAGGTTGCATGAACACAACCGAATTATTAAAAATCTGACTCATAATTAATGGAATAAGTTTGTGCCATGCACACGCAGACAGAGAGGAACCGCAGTGAAATTTTCATTGACATAAAAGATATTGTGTTCTAGAAGTAAGCCCAAAGATGAAACAAACAGCAGAACACAAAAATCGGTTTGACGGTTTCGGATCACCACTATTTGTGAAGCAAGGCTCAAAGCCTACTGCAAATTCAGAAACTATCACAAAACACGATGGATTTTACTAGCAACATAAGAAAGTTGTATTTTAATTTCAGTGAACTGCCCATCATCTTGCTGCTGGTGCTTGGCTTTGGTTTCATCCTGTTTGGCATAACTCTTTTCGTCTGCATGCGCAACCGTCGGTGCCCGCTATATCGATATAAGGAGCGCAAAGACCGATTCGGTAAGGTTAAAAAGGCCAACGGTTACTTTTTACAGCAGCACTGGTGGCATGTTTAATTCTGTAGCGTGACAACGTACATTTGCTTGCAGCCTGCTCTAGCCACCATCACCGAGCACCAGTGAGCACAAACGTGACACGGCAACGACCGAGTGTTTTGACAAGTGACGTTGCCAGTGCACGGCCCACGCTGACGAACAGCTCAAATGCAACCAGCATTGCTCATTCAAGCAGCCGTGGCGCTCATCATCATCATCGATCGTCAAACACTTCCAGTTCAAACAATTCAAGCAACAATCACACTTCGAACGCAAATAATAATGCCCATCGAACGGCGCAGTACGGCAGACCGCGCACAACCGAGGAACCGAAACCCTTACTCTTTGACGGTTTGTTTGATAATTCAATTTTGTCATAGTCACTTGAATTAGAACTCCCCTGAGTGTGTCCCGTGTCGTTCCAAAAATTTAGAAACACAGATACATTAAGTTGCGCACGTAAACTGTCAACGTTGGTGTCTCAGTGAAGATACCATGTGAGTCTTCGATTTAGACAACATCCAAATGATAAACGTGCGTACAGTCATTAGTCAGTTCAGTCAGCATGCCATACATTTTTTTCAATTACACTATGGTGTGCGTGGTTTTCGAATGGGTGTGTTTTAGAATGCCAGTGCGGTGCGTTTTCGTCCGGTTGCTTGGTATATGGCGACTAACACTCAATCATCACAAAACTCAGCTCACATCACTCATGCAATTTTGTTCATGCTACCGGCTGGTGCATTTTTATGTTTACGATTTTTATGTCGACCGCTGGCGCCCAAGTGAAGACTGAAATTTGCAATATTGCGAACCACAAAACCACATACCATAAAACACACAGATCGGCAATAAACAACGGCAGCTGACACACACACGCCCGCAAATTCGTTTCATTTTGCGCAACAGAAACTCGCTTGAGCCAATGGAGTTTCAAATATTACGCAATATAACAAGTGTCTCACCGCGACAACGTTCAACACTGCACAGTGAATGTAGTTTAGTTATTTCTGTTTATAATTTTGTTCTCGCATACCACCGCCACCGCCATATGGGATGTGATAGCGAAACCATAACAGTGTTCAATTTCACATATTACGGACCACCAAGGTTAAAAAAGCACAGCAAACCCACACCAGCCATAAACTGACCATCTCGTGCAGTCTAAAAAGAAGAAATGAAGCAAAACATGTTTTCTTAGTTTTGTCCTAAATTTTATGTTTCACACTGGACAAGCATGCAAAATTTGACACCATATGCAGTGAAAATATAACATGCCGGTTCAAACATTTGTAAAAGCACATCCCATTTGTAATAACCGTTCAATTAAAAAAGTCGACGCAATTTAAAACCAGAGCATAACCAATGTTTTTTAAGTGTAGTGCTATCTACTGTGGTCACAACACATCGATAAAAAAGGCCAAGTCAGTCAAGCAAAACTACACTGAAAGAGTGTATTAGAGTTCCACCAATGTAGTCCATGCGGTAAAACACGTTGAAACACTGTAACCATACAAAGTTTGCATTAATGCTAGTTATTGCGGTTACCCGAGGGACAAAAGCGTGTAAAAAATCCTGTTCTTGTTAGCAAACGTGTGTAGAAACAGTGCCGAATACTTTGCGCTGTTCCTATTTTTTTACTGGCTGAAAGTGTATTCCTACAACAAGTGAATATGACATGGTCTGATGTTGAACGTGTGCGAATCGTTTTTGGATTCAATTTACAAAGGTAGCAACTTTTAACCGACCATTTTGTTTTGATAATTGACTGAAACTAGATAAACACAGTGAGTGATGCAGACTTGCCACAGATGCTGGATTACATTACACCATGGCATGACGCTAAAGTGCGTCACGTTTAGAATGGGTTAACGTGTATCAAGTTTCGTTCAAACCAAATTGAAAGCGCAACGACAGCCTTTGATAAATACAATTTTGGGAGCACCCATTTTGGTTATTTTAAAAACGTGTTATGCCTTGTTATGAGCAATACTTATACTTTCTGTCGGCGGATATTTTTATTGGAGCCGACCGCCCAGGAATTGTCAGTACATGTAAATACACTTTTTTCTTTGAAGTTCTTGTGAGCTTGCAGTTTAGTTTTTAATGAATTATGAGCACACATTTTAGGAACTCAGTGCGTACGTATGGACTACATACATACATACAACGTAATTTATGACACCGCAAGCACAAACCGCGTGTTTCGTATCGAACCAAGAGTGATTATAATTTACTCCGTATAATTTAAGGGCTGTTATAGTATAAGCAATTTGTCGCGACTAAATGCGGACAATGGAACTACAAAAGCCATAATTTTTCCTCATCTAACACCACCGAACATCATCTAACACCACCGAACAGACACTCCACAAATTTTAGGCGTTACCATTTATAAAGCGACGAATGTAAACAAAGCGAAAAACTTTTTTGGCGGTGATAAAACAACGCTCATTTTTTAAATCTTCGTAGCTCAAAACACGCTTATGACAAATTTGAATTACCTCACAGCAACAGCATTCGTCGTAGCCGCATACATGTAAGACAAACAAACCAATCTGCGCTGCAAAGCTGAAAACTTATTTCGATAAGCGACTAACAGCGAACAAATCAGTTTCGGATGACACGCGACACACACGCCACGGAACCTGCACGACTGACGCCTGAACGAAATGAAGCACCAAAACTTTCACTAAAGCTATACGCCAGTTTCTTTCAGCATTGCTGGACATTGTGTTTAGACCTATGTACGTACCTACTGTATTTTAAGGGCGTTTTTGTTTGTTAGTTTTTTATGTCTGAGTTGACAGCCACTGAAAATACTTTTTGATCCTTATTGGGTGGTTATTCACATTTTTACGGCCCGCCGAATAGTTAAAAATGCAAATTTTTGCGGTTAACACCAAGATACAGCAAACCGATTCACGGCTTTATGTAGATATTGGATATAAGATCGTAACCCGTGGTTGTTATTCAGGGGACTTTACCAGTAACGATTCAGTTTGGGCACTTTTTATTTGGCGTAAAAACTTTTTTCAGTTCTTTGACGCACAACGCGCGGCTAGCAGCATCAAACTTCAGCGCTATGGCGAAAAGTCTCGTATTCTTTATAGTTTTTTACGAAATATAAAAAGAGAACAGTTGGTTCAGTGTCGTAGACTGCATGCTCCGCTGGGTTACTGAATTTCAGCAATTTTTTATTAGTTCTAAAGGTTGTACAACGTCAGCGCACGTTTTCCAAATCAGGATTTGACGAACTTTCTGGCACCCCGACTCCGCCAAAGATAGAAAACAGCAAGCTACTCAAACGCGTGATCACGTGGTTTAGACATTGTCAAGCTAAATTACAGTCTGTCGTGTTTCTCGGAATCGTTTGATCACAGACCAAGCCGATCAGAAAACGAAAGTAACGACAGTTTGTGCTCGTGGGTTCATAATTTAGCTGTCGTTTAACAACTGAAACTGCGCGGACTGTTTCAAATTTGCGTACATTACAGTGTTAGCTTGCAAGAAAGCGCTCGCGCCCTTAGATACACACGAAACGATGCTAATCAGAACGACATACAGCACACGCAGCGCAGCATGTTCTCAGAGACCAGCTAAAATACAGGCACTTTACATTTGCTTATTTTGGGTTTGATAAAGGGATTCAGTAGCAATGTTCAGTAGCAGTACTGCGTTGAACTTGCAGTGAAAGTTATACGTCACTGCTTGGTTCGTGCGTGCGACGACGAATATAAAACGCCACGCTGTGCTCTCACTAAAATCACATTATAAAAACTGAATCACATGATTTCAGTTGGTGGCTCAAGCCTGCTGTGTGCAATCAAGCATCTCGTGGCGATGTTGGCTTGAGTTTCTTAAGGGCCATCTGGCAGCTTGGCTGATTGCTTCAAAATCAGAAATGTTAACAGGAAAAGTTGTCGAACACGCTTTTACCAAAATTTAACACACACGATTTTTTAAATTTGTCGAAGTTTATGTTGTATGTGATGAACAAAAACCCAAACAACGACATGGGAACATGTTTCAAAGTAAATTAAATTAAATTAAATTAAATGAAGGATTAAATTGTTTTGATAAAAAAACTGACAAGGGCTGAAAAGCGCGATGGCAAAAATAAACGGAGCGTCAGAAAATTTGAATTTAACAGTACAAGAACGATTTGAATTTAACAGTGCATGAACGTTAAAAAATAAAGTGTCACAATGTTCCCCTTTTCTTCAGCCCCACCTCCATACGGTATGGCACAGCATTATCCAAGTACACCACCAACAGTTGCAATACCAGTGGAGCCGATCATTGATTACACCGCACAAAATGTATTGAATGCTCAGCGACAACAACTGACCGCTTCGCGATGACCCCTATGACGCTATTATCAACGTTCTGTTTCTAACATTTCACCAGCTGCTAAACGTTATTAAGGGTGGGACGCTGTTTTGTGATATTGATATACTCTTGATTTCATCGAACACTGAAAAAATTACAATGGTATTTGCAAAGTAAATGCGCATGATTGCCCTGTTTTGTTGCATAACATTACCAGCAACAATCTCCATTGTTTTTCTCGTGATTTGTGCGACTACTCTCCCTATCTGATTTTCGAATCGAAAAAGTTGAAGTTTTTCAATAAATAATTTGAATACTCATTTGTTTGGTGCATTGACTTCTTGAAGTGTATGTACTAAAGATGCTGAAATAAATTTCTGTGATTTCATTTGATTAAATACTACAAAACTGCCCGTGTATTTAGTGTATAGCATGTCCTTTTGCTTACTGTATAAAAGTCGAAATTCCGACAAACTATTGCAGACTGTGGACTTCATTATAGCAATAAAAAAGAACACTACTGTGTTCACGAGCCCATGAATGACACTTGGTTACAGAGTGTGACTTCAAAATTATTTTGGCTCGACTCTTTTCCATTTTATTCTGTGTTTATCGATTTTTATGGTTCTTTTTGCATTTATGTATGTGTTACTGACGCTTACAAGGTTTCTTCTATTTTTTTTTAATTTTTGCTTTTACATTTTTGATTATTGTGTCAATATTAAACGACACAAATACATCGCAGTAACTCATTTAACCAGCGAAACCAATAGCCAATGAGAATCTAAATTTCAATAAGTAACTTAAAAGACATCCTTGATTCAGAATTTTTAAAGCGGTTGCAAAGTGTCCGTTGTTTTAAAAGACCAAGTATCATAAATCAAATTATGCCCTGTACTATTAAATACGTACACAATGGGATTTTTTTGAAAACGTCAACTTTTCAAGGGACCCACAATTGATGGGCATTATTTTAATATGACATATTCACGTTGGTCGAGGGCTTTGGTAATAAAGCCACGATCGTTCTTGCACCCGAAACGATTCAAAACGCAAAACCAGTAGCTAAAAAGTAGATCCTAATGCGGCTGGAACGTGCAGCACGCATAAAGGCGTTTTTGACGGGTCTCTCGCGATTTCGGGTGCTTTTAGGCCGGACAGAGTGCATGTGTGTCAACTTTTTTGCCAACGAGAAGCACACAGTGAACTGTTTAAATGTAGGCGTGCATGTTTCGATTGGTTCCCAAGTGACACAACGCGCCCGTCGATCGGATTACGTACGGCTGAAATTATTCTTTTGGTTTCGCGAAAACTCGTTTCCAACAATTCAAAGCAAACAACGAAGCATCCGCTAAAGAGGCTCAACTCCAGAGACAGAAGCAACCGCAGATACATTGAAAAAGGTCACCGACACAGAGCAACACTGGCTGAATACAGATTTACAGCTTTATCTGTCTTTCAAAACCAGTGCAGCAATTGAATTCGCACCGTTTCAAACATTTAAGCAATGAAAAAACGCACAGTATTTAGTTCGGTTCTCCAAAATACTTCTGTTTACAGTTTTTCTGTCAGAAAATTCGGCGCTCGAGAAAAGCGGATTTGATTTGATTGACGCGCACACACACCCAAAGTCCACTTCCAAACTGACTAGCATGTGCCTGACTGGCATGCTATCTGTGTGGACGCCCTCAGGGAATTCGGTCGATGTTGCCCTGCACGTTCCACCACATTTTGACTTTGAAACGCAGCATGCATGCATTCAGTTTTGAGAAAAGAGCTGCAGTTTTCGAACTACTGCGAAACAATCCCTTCGCAATACCGATTTACACAAACGAACACACTTTTGGTCTCATTTGTAAATTGAGTTAAACTGAGGAAAACACTTCGGGCACACCAATTGAACAATATCAAAAAACATCAATCCGCCAAGGTTGAAATGTCGACGTTATGCCAAATCTTTACAAACTGAGAAACTGGTTTATGTCGATGCATGTTAGGGACCATGAAAAGCCCGAAGGGGGAACTTTATTTGTTCACCGCAAATCGCAGAAGAAGTTCATACCAACTACAGCAAAAGCAACCAAGACATTTTCAAGTTCAGTTTCAACACAGCAGATAAGCACGCCACGACGAAGCCTAACTAAGCCAGCTTCTCGCCACGACGCTTTTGGTAAGCCAGCAATCACATGGTCAGCCAGTCAATTTTAGCTCATTAGCACTATCACGAAGCCACACAGGACGAGGAAACGACTTTCACATCCGTTGTGCTTCCTGACTCGGATATAAATGGAAAAAGATTCTATCAGTTATATCCAAGAAGCTACATACAAGCAGTCAGTGCGTTTTTGCGCGTCAAATTAAAGGCCGCCGTTTCAAACACGCAAAGGGCGACAGGGAACCAGTCTACTGCAGACAAGGCTTCATTGAGATTGAACATTGAACTTGCCAATTACAGCTCACACTTCAATAAATCAAACAAAACACAAAGCATCAGTCTCAAAACTTTCTAGCTTCTGCGCTTCTAGACCTATTTTGAACTTCAAACCAAGAAAAACCATTCACAATATCTTTTAAGTGCAACATGCGTTCCAACTTTTTTTTACACAAACGATTGCAAGTTTCGAAAGACACTTCACCAGTTGTAACTAACTGGTCGGCAGTCAGCTGAACAAATAACATCACAAAGTCAAAATGCGAGAACAATCAACATTTTGTATTGTTGTTTGTGTTGTTGAAATTGTTTTGAACATACAACGTATGCGAAGTTGATCACATCACAGAATGCAGGTGTTCAAAAAACTTTTCAAATTATGATCGGCACATCCGTTGGTAAGGTTGACAATGAGGTCGAGACTAGCCTTGTAACAAGATTGCAAGCACGCTCTAACCAACACCACCAACTACGTACAACCGGTGAAAACAGCAGCTTGCACTAACAACCAAGAGGAATGAAGAACTTTAAAAAGGCGTTATGTTAGATACAGCTGGGTCGTCACTTGAACAAAAATATTCTGCCCAACAGTCCAACATTGAAACAGCCACTCGGCTTTAAAACAACGCCAAAACGTTGTTATGAAATTCGGTGCACTGCAGTTAAAGCTTGTACACTCAGCTTGCAACACAGTTTCAGTGCTAGAATGTTTCGTGTATGTCAGCCTATCACCGACCTCAGCTTATCTTACCTTGTTTTTTGTGATTTTTCACTTTTTTACAATTAGTGTGACAAACTACAATATCGGTACTAATTCAGAGACTTATTTTTTCAACTAAGAAAAAAAAGAAAGACGCTAAACCACACATCGGTTGATGAAGAAAAATGACAATCACTTACTCTGGAGGCTTTAATCGACTTCTGTTTCGATGGCGTGCTTCACTGTGGCGATGCGTTTGGAAGGAACTCCTCGTCTATCTGACGCTTTATTATGCGCTCCAAGTGAGTGTTTTGTTGCATGCAAAAACTGAAAAACGTGAAAAAAGGAAAAAAGCGCCGAAAGGGTTTTTAAAAGTCAAGCATCAAAATATTTTGCAAATTTTCAAAAAACTTAAATGTCGGGTTTTAAAAACAAAACAATGTCGGGTTACAAAACAATTAAAAACCAATTGTTCCAATGCCAATAAATGAACGTAATTTTCGGCGGCATCGTTTTTTCGTTGACTTTCTTCCTTCGTTCTTCACGTTGCGCTGTACATGCACGAAAAATTTGTTAATTTTTGCCTCAAAAAAGATGTTCAGCGCACCCGCAAACTCTCTTTGGTTATGGATAGGCAAAAACATTTTGTTTACATTTTTCTTTCATTTTTGACAACTTTGCCAAATTTTTTAACCAAAATTTTTCTGCACGTTGAAAAAAAGACAGGGACTGTTCACATTCTTGACGTTTTTTTTGATTACCTTGTACAAAAAACAGAACAATGCTCACGACCACTTTTGAACAAAACGAACTTTTGTTCGCCAGTTCGGATTGTTTTAGGCCTTTTTTGGTTCAGGGGTAAGGTAATTATCAGGAAAGGTGCAGCCTCGTCAATAGTGCACTACCACCTACCACAAAATACACGTGTAGCGTGGAAAATATACCGGCCAGAAAAAAATTATATAAAGTACAACCGATGATAAAATGTTCAATTAAAAATACCTTATCCTCCTTTATTAAACAAAGCTCTATAAAACACACTCCAGGATTTCAGGCTTTAAAATTCTAAGCCTAATCCAAAGCCTACGCCTAACCAAAACCTAAACCTAAGCAGACTTCTGTGTGAAAGTGATAATAAAGCGCCATTCATGGAGGTTGAATCGCGCTGACGCGCGTCACTTCGCTACACATTCACGAAGCAAAAAAAAAACAGCGCACTTCAGCGCGCGTCGGCTCGCTTCAGTTTTGGAACATACGCACATTTATACGCACGTTCATGTTAGCGCGCGTCAGGGCGCGCGTGCATGAATGAGCCTTAAGAAATACAGGATATCCAAAAAAAACTACAGGGTGGTCCATAAGTAGTGATACAAACTTTGAAATGCTGTAACTCACCAACCGTTTCAGCATTTTAGTTGAAATTTTAATCAACTATTTGGCAAAGTTCAACTTAAGGTTTCATCGATTTTCAGCTACGAATATTGAACAGCTGAGCAACATCGAGTTAAAACTCAGAAACTGTAAATTAATGAAAGTCATGGGTATCATTAGCTTTTTGGATGTTTACCTCTTTTTGGATGTTTACAATTTATAAAACACTTGAACAACAAAAAGGATTATGTTCAATTAGCTATCAGTCATTTTCACAAAGCGGAGTACAGAAATACCGGAACCAAGTGCTTGAATTACAACCTTTCCCACACCCATCCATAACCACCCATAGCACAGGAGGGAGTTTTTTGACCAAATTATAAAGAAAATTGAATTTGAACCTTCACAGGCTACTAGCTAAATTTTCAGCCGCCACTAACAAAATCTTCAGCCCAGAGAATCAATCAGTTGCCGTGCTGCAGCGCGAGAAAGTTCGTGGCACTGATTTTGCCAACTCAGGCCCAACAAGCAGAAAATTCAGTTTGTTTTTAGTATTTCAGTTGAGTGGTGAAGCCGTTTGATATTTATAATTGAAAATTGTTGCAAATCTGAGTTTTTAAACTTAAAAGTTTTTAAAGTTAAAACTTTCAAGAATAATTTGTTAAAATTTTAATCAAAATACTTGAACGGTTGGCGAGTTACAACGCAACTTATGGACCACCCTGTATAATGGGGAAATGGTTTGTTGTTTTCGAGGTTTGGTTTAATATTTACAAACAGTCGAGCTAAAAATTTTTGGGCATCAGCTGATCGGATGGTGCATGAACCTGCCAGATCAGGTTTAACGGGCGCGGGCCATTCAAATTGCACTCATTTTCTATAAAATTTTGAAATTATAAATGTGGATAAAAAAGATTTTTTTAATAGAAAAAAAGGATAATCATAAAGAGCAATTTCTGAGGCAAATTTTTTTCTGAAACCGAACAACGGCGACGCGCTCTCGATAGTGGTGTGCGCCTCTGTCGGAAAACAATGGGATCCGGACTAGGGTTATGGGAAAAAATCCGGATTTTTTTTTAATTAAAAAAAATTTTTTCAAAATTTTATACAAGTTAGGTTCGTTCGAAGCTCGAAGCGTCGAGCTGAGTTCAGCTAGACTATTTTCAGAACGATCCGGAAAACTATCAGAGCGAAAATCGTGTTTTATTGAAATTATGTCCATTTCATAAAGGGAAAGTTGCATTTTCAACAGTAAAACGGGACAATTTTTGACGTGTACTTGAATATTGAACCGTTCTTAGTTGTTCCTCTTTAGAAAATTACCAAAATTTGACTGTGTTCAAAAATTCCTGTTTGCTGTAGCTAAGTCGGCAACCCCTCCTGTCGACCCGGTCGCCCCCCCAAGACACTTACTTTCAGGTTCAACCAGCTATGCTATCTGCCACATGGCGAGAGCCCACTCTTCAAATCATCGTATCGAAAACACGTACCATGATTTCGCGATCACGTTGCGGGCAACTGACAGACGCAAGTTTAACACGTTAGTTTAGCTCAGCACGCAAGTTTTAACATGTGGCCATGTTATCGGGTATCTGAAAAACGGTCGTGTGATGTGGTATTAACCAACACCTCCGCTCCAATTGTTTAACAATATATCGCACAACTCCATTGTAGACCTATAACATACGCCAATCAACAAGATATCATGTTCATCTCATGGCCTACCGACTGAAAAACATGTTCTAAGTTGCAAGAAAACGATTTCTGAAACGATATTTCAATTCAGTTAAGTCATTTCAACGCTAAAAATTGACTCTAGAAGTCATCCAAATCGAAAAACATGGAGTACGTCGGTCAAAATGACCAAATAATGACATTTACCTAAGTACACAAAGAAGTTGGGAAGAAAATTTGGTTTGAACTTTCAAAAAATTATGCCATAAATCGAATTTTCAGAGCAAAGTAGAAGAAAAATTTCTCAAATTTTTTTTTAAGTTAAAAAAAAATCCAAATTAAAAAAAAACGAAAAAAAATAAAAAAAAAATTTTCAAAGCCCCTAACCCTAATCCGGACAGGTGCTCTCTGGCACCCGCCTCACAGCGGCGCTTTTTCACGGAGCTCGCGGGAAAAGCAGCCAAATGGCTGCCTTGCATTGCAGCTCACGGCGACCAGCTGATTTGAGAAACATCACTCGCCAACCGCACATCCACAACATTGTGCTCTCGACGCTTGGAAAAAATTCTTTTGAAAAACAGTGGCTTTTGAATTTTCTGCATCTCATAATTCCCCAGAAACAAAGTGTAAGTAGTCAATAATCACACGAAGCAGTTTCAACCGTCGTTGTTGCCAGCGCGATTGTTTTTGCTGCTTTTATCTTTTGAAACTGTTTTTACAGATACTTAGTCCATGTGAAATTCAGAAACAGCAGTTTTTATGGCAAATTTTCATAACGCAATCGTCGCCGACGTCGCCCTTTTTTTAAAAAATGAGGTCGCACAAAAACTGTTCTTTTTAATTTGTTTGCACCTCATAAATCACAAAAAATTCCGTTGAAGAGCATTCAATTACACAAACACAAAAAACCAAAAGTAAAAAAAGGAAACTGCAATTTATATGCTCCGTGCCCGTGCTGACTGAACCTGATCAGGTTCATGGTTCAACCACCCGCGATGCCGAGAATCAGTTGATGCTTAAATATAGTCCGACCGTAGTTGAGAAATTTGAGACGTCGTTTAAAAAACGTTGGCCGAAAGTGTTAAAATTTCATTTGAAAATTCTAAGCACAGCAACGCTTTGAAGTTTTTTAAGGTTTAAAATCATTTTCTTTAACGAATCGGCTAATGTTCACTGTCGATTTGCGAGCTTACCTCATTTTTTCGTTTTTTAATGGCTGCGTGCCTGTGTGCCCAGTTTTGCTGGTTTGGAAACTTGTGACCTTGTGCATATGCCTGCTGACACTTACAATGTGTCGAATAAGATCAATCAATCACAATGAATCAATCATTTCAAAAGTTTCAATTCAAACTTTGGAAAACTCAAATTTTAAAACAATCAATCGCCAACGTTTTTCAAACAGTGTGTAAATTTCAGACCCACACTCGAAAACATGCCGTTTTGCCAGACTTGTTTCTTGCTTTTTCGAGACATCCTGTTTTGGTTTAAAAGCGGTTCATGTTGGTAATGTGCATGTGCAATGCCATTGCCAGTTTCAAAAAAACAAACGATCAGTTCAACCAACTTGCCAAGTTGACATCGTTCAGCTGACGGGTCGTGTCGTCTCGTCAGCCATGGTTAGCATTGATGCGTTGTGTGGGTCCGCTCCAGGTTTCCGCTCGCCAGCCAGTTCTCGACTGTGAATAAACACTCGATTGATTGCAATTGAAACACGCATGATAAAAGCAAACAATGCAACATCGAACGTAATAAAGATTCTGGAGAATGCAACTGGATTTAAAACTGAATTTAAATTTGAATAGCTGTTGTAAACACGATCGAAAGCGAAATCTAGCGAAACATGGAGCCCTGCCCACCTCTGAATCCTTTGACAACCCGGTCGAACAAGTGAGTGCATGATATGCCTTATTGGTCTGCCTGTGCCTCATTCTCATTTTCGTTTCAGTCAGATTCAGACTCGTTTCAACCGCCAAGTCTGACAGAAACAGGACATCGTTTCGTTTTACGATTTCATATTGTTGACTGAACGGCAACGCCCATGATGGATCTAAAAATCGTTGATGAGTCAAGTTTTCTCAAGAAACAAAAATACGGTTTTATTGAAAAAATACAGAGCTCCGAGTAAAAAATTTATGTCGTGTTCTAGCACCGTTTCTCGTGTTCGTAATAAATCAAAATGACCAAACAAAGCAAATGATGGTTCTACTTGAACAGGCTTGGTAATTTTTTAATCGCAAAGCAACCAAGGATGGGGGCGCGGGCCGGCGGGCGTATGGTTCAAATTTTTTTAACTTGAAAAATTTATTCCTTTTTTTGTTCGCGCACCGGTTCCGGAAACCATAAGGTACCAAACTAGGGTTGTTAAACAAAAATCGAAATTTAAAAGTGATTAAAAAACAAAAATGCCGAGTTTTTTAAATTCGCAAATTTTTCCTCCAGTATGTTCTGAAAACCTCAATTTTGTTTTGGCATAATTTTCGAAAGTTCAAAAAAAATTCTGTGATATTACCTCGTAAAACCGTCAGCAGTCGATTTTGGACCGACTGATTTTAGGCTTCGACAACTTCTGCGATAAAGTTTTTGAGCGTCCCACAGCTTGGCTTACCATTTCCGATGCAGATAAGGTGACAATTCGCCTCGCAATCTGAATTCTGAGCGTCCGAGCTACTCCGTTTGCAAGCGCTACGGTGTCTGGTTGCTGTTTCGTGCCCTGTGGTCGCGAGATCATCAGAGTTGATCGAATTTAAAGCCGGTCCCCCAAGAACAACTATGTTGGGGGGGGCCGATAAAGATAGTTGGAGCAAATTTCCCAGATAGATAGATAGCTGGAAAACTTGGGGGGGCCGCTGGGGGGGGGGGGGGCATGTGACTTTGGGGGGGGCGGTCAAAATTTTGAAATTAGATAGATAGATAGCTAAAACGCTAAAAGGCTATAAAAACAGCTAAATAAGACTTAAATTACGCTAAAAATCAAGTATAAATGCGTATTTAACCTAAAATTAGCAAAATTTTCAAGAATTTTGAGCAAAAATGGTCAATTTTGGTCAAACCAGCAAGCGCCTCCCGCATCACTCCCGTATGGCGGAACTTTGCAGATTTTGTTCTGGTGACCTCAATCACCACTTTTCAAAACCGTTACCATACCATGCTTCTTCTTGTGTTTTGACCCCCAAAACGTTACTTTTTGTCCCCAGCTAAAGTGGAGACTAACATACCGGCTTGAAATTTGATCAATTCTGATGATGTGTCGCGACGGCAGGCAGGACACGAAACAGCAACCAGACAACGCTTGCAAACGGAGCAGCTCGGACGCTCAAATTTAGATTGCGAGGCGAATCGTCATTCCTCCATCTGCATCGGAAATGGTAAGCCAACCTTTGTGACGCTCAATAACTTCATCGCAGTTGTTGAAGCCTGAAATCAGTCGGTAAAACGGTCCAAAATCGACTGCTAAAGGTTTTACGAGCAGTACCGTGGGCGAGGGGAGGGTGGGGGGTACATCCCCCCCAGAGCACCAGAGACCGTCGGGTGTAGGGTTAGGGAAAAAAACCCGGATTTTTTTGAAATTAAAAAAAAAAATTTTTTAATTTTTTTTTACAAGTTAGGTTTTTTCGAAGCGTCTCGTCGAGCTGAGTTCATCTAGACTATTTTCAGAACGATCCGGAAAACTATAAGAGCGAAAATCGTGTTTTATTGAAATTATGTCCATTTCATAGAGGGAAAGTTGCATTTTCAACAGTAAAACAGGACAATTTTCGACGTGTACTTGAATATTGAACCGTTCTTAGTTGTTCCTCTTTAGAAAATTACCAAAATTTGACTGTGTTCAAAAATTCCTGTTTGCTGTAGCTAAGTCGGCAACCCCTGTCGACCCGGTCGCCCCCCCCCCCCCAAGACACTTACTTTCAGGTTCAACCAGCTATGCTATCTGCCACATGGCGAGAGCCCACTCTTCAAATCATCGTATCGAAAACACGTACCATGATTTCGCGATCACGTTGCGGGCAACTGACAGACGCAAGTTTAACACGTTAGTTTAGCTCAGCACGCAAGTTTTAACATGTGGCCATGTTATCGGGTATCTGAAAAACGGTCGTGTGATGTGGTATTGACCAACATCTCCGCTCCAATTGTTTAACAATATATCGCACAACTCCATTGTAGACCTATAACATACGCCAATCAACAAAATATCACGTTCATCTCATGGCCTACCGACTGAAAAAACATGTTCTAAGTTGCAAGAAAACGATTTCTGAAACGATATTTCAATTCAGTTAAGTCATTTCAACGCTAAAAATTGACTCTAGAAGTCATCCAAATCGAAAAACATGGAGTACGTCGGTCAAAATGACCAAATAATGACATGTACCTAAGCACACAAAGAAGTTGGGAAGAAAATTTGGTTTGAACTTTCAAAAAATTATGCCATAAATCGAATTTTCAGAGCAAAGTAGAAAAAAAATTTTTCAAAATTTTTTTTAAATTTGAAAAAAAATCCAAATTAAAAAAAAACAAAAAAAAATATAAAAAAAAAATTTTTTTCAAAGCCCCTAACCCTAGTCGGGTGGGGGGGCACCGTGCCACCCCCCTGAAACCGGGCACCCCCCCCCCATCGGACCCCCCCTCGAAAATTTGGCCGACACCCCCCCCCCACACCCCCCATGAAATTTTGTCTGGCGGAGCCCCCCCCCCCCAAATTTTCCGTACACCCTAATTTTTTTTCGAAAATCATGATTTTTTGTCTATAAAGTCCATAATACAAGCTGAATATATGATAACTTGACCATCTTCATTGTAATTTCAACGATTTTGCAGCAAAATTTAGCGTTTTTCCTTCAAAATTTAAGCGAAAAATTATCATGGGGGGTGGGGGGGGGGGGTGGACCCCCCCACAGAAAATTTTGAAAAAAATGCACCCCCCATAGAACCCCCATGGGGGGGGGGGGTCCCACGTTACCATAGGGTTGGGTGACAGACTTTCGGCGGTCATCGTTGCAGCAGATTTTCAATGCAGCAGCAGTGTTACCCAGATTTTATTTCGCAATTTAGAACCCCTCGTGCTGTGGTTGGTGTCGATCGAAAGGCCAGCTTCCAGGCTACACGCACATGTATAACTCGGCAAATAAAGTTCTGTTTTTATATGAAAAAAACAGTCGTAAAAAATATGTCACACGCGCGCGCACTCGTTGCAAAGACGTTGCTTCACTTTTCTCCATGAAAACAAAACGACATTCTTTGGGCAACATATGCCAATAAAGTACTCGTGAACCGGGATACGATGAGCTATCTATGAGCTCAAACGGTAAAGGAACGAAGATGCAATGGTTTGTGAGAGGAAAAATTGTAAAATATCTCAAAAGTCAAAAATGAAGTACATGTCATTTTTTTAGGAAATGTAAACTTTTTAGAAAAACTTTTAAAGTCACCGAGTTTTTTAGGCTTGCATTATTGCGCATCAAATACGCTTTCGAATGCACCCAACCGCAACCCGAAGCACTGCGCACAGCTCGAGAAAATCCGTGTGACAGGTTTTAACCGGTCGTACTTGCAACACACTTTCACAACAGCAATCGGTTTTCTTAAATTTTCTTTTGCAGTATAGAACCCCACGAGCTGTGGTTAGTGTCGATCGAAAGGCCAGCTTCTAGGCTACAAGCACATGTGTAACTCGGCAAATGAAGTTTAGTTTTCATAAGAAAAAAACAATCGTAAAAAATAAGTCACACGCGCGCGCACTGATTGCAAAGACGTTGCTTCAGTTTTCTCCATGAAAACAAAACGACTTTCTTTGGGCAACGTATGCCAATAAAGTACTCGTGAACCGGGATACGATGAGCCATCGATGAGCTCAAACGGTAAAGGAACGAAGACGCAATGGTTTGTGAAAGGAAAAATTGTAAAATATCTCAAAAGTCAAAAATGAAGTACATGTTATTTTTTTAGCAAATGTAAACTTTTTTTTCAAACGGAACGGCACAGGAGACAAATTATCACTGAAAATTGATTTTAACCGATTTTCTCAAATGAAAGCCCGAAGGTCAAACTGAACAGAACACATTTTTTTGCTTGCACTATGGAAGAGGGAACAGACAGAAAGAACTCACAACACCCTTTGGAACAATAATAAAAACTGTAGAATTGAAGGAGAAACTGATAATGTAACGATGAATAAAATCAGTTCATCGTTTTGGTTTGTTTTCTGTTTTATTTTCCGCATCGACCAGCTTACCAGCTTCACAAATGGGTTCCCTACACTTCCCCATATATGGGTAGATGATGTGCGTGTGCAGCCGCAGCACCCGTGCCAGTGGAATGGATTTTTGATGAAGATGCATGTGCATTTCTTTCATAATGTAGCACTCCGTTTCAGGGGCTTATTAGAGGATTTTTTTTCGATTTTTTTAAATCGGCATTTTTGTTTTTTTAGGGTTGTTTTGTTAAACAAAAATCAATTTTTTTGAAAAGTGATAAAAGAAAAAAATGCTGATTTTTAAATTCGAAAAATTTTCTCTTAATATGCTCTGAAAACCTCAATTTTGGCACAATTTTTCGAATCATGAAGTCACTTTCTGTGGAAAGTGTCTAAACGCATTTTTAGATGAAAGTACAATTTTGATGGCCAAAATTCATTTTTAGTAAAATAAAAAATTAATTACAAAATCGCGATCAAACTTTTTTAAGTTGCGTGCAGGTGGTGCAGGAAACATCAAAACAGGGTTTACTGTTTTCATCGTGGAGGAACAATGCGCAGTTGCTGAATGCGGTAGAAAGGTTTTTATTCTGACGTTTTAAAGTACCCTGCACAAAATGCACTTTTTCAGGTCGCCTACCGCTACGGTATTGTGCACACGAGTTTCAAAGGCACCTACGAAACTCTGGTGGTGTACTTGGACGAAGCAACGTCAAGCAGCATTCCGATATTTTTTCTGCTGGGTCAGTACGTGGTGACGGTCGTAAAACGCTGGTGGCAACAGTTTGAGAACATTGGCTGGCCAGACAACTTTCTGTTCTATGTGAGCGCTTACATACCTGGAAAGACGGACGAAAAAAGGGTAAATTTCATGAAAACGTTGCGAATGTTGACGAATATTTAACAAAAAATGGCGCAGGTTTTGGGTGCATACTGTAAAAATAATAATACAACCAATTATAGGCTGTTTCGTGTTCACGAGTGTCTGTGCAATTCAGCAACAACGAGTACTATTGCCACATTACATCATACATGTGCAGGTGCTGCGACGCAACATTGCCAGATACACTGTGGCTACCGCTGTGCTCGCGTGGCGCAACATTTCGTCGCGGGTTCTGAAACGGTTTCCGACTGCAGAACACTTGGTAAAAAAGTGCAACAACGATTTCGTGTCTTTTTTCTGGGCACATTCGTGCAGACATTGCACTGAGAAAAACCGCACACACAGCGAACCAAACCAAACCGAAGCACACACTGGACGATTTGTTTGGCTCAGTCAGGCTAAGGCCCGTTCATACTGACGTATGCGTATACGCCACGGCGCGGCACGTCACGTCACGTCACACGCATGTCAGGTCTTGTGTTTTAGCATACTACCGTTCACACAGACGTATGAATGACGGCACGGCACGTTCTGTCTTGTGTTATTGCATATTACCGTTTATGGAGACGTGCCTTTGACGTACATCGACGTACGTGAACATACGTCAGTATGAGCGGGCCTTTCTATATGAAAGCAAACTGGTGTGCTGTTCTCAGGTATAGTTTCGTGAACCAATGAAGCTTGCACACAGGTGCAATGTGGCCTGCTAACCGAGGCTGAGATGGAGATCTATGCGAACACTCAATCACGTTTTGGACGGTGGTTTCTGCCGATCAATTGGATACAGGTACAATGAAAACCGCTGTTGTTGATATTTCATAACGATGGCCATCACAAAGGGATAGAAACAAAAGCGATTGTTGCTGATAACACACCGAATGTTGATGCTTTTAGGGTATCATCATGAGACAAGTGCGAGCCGGTGAATTGGAGCAAGGCCAGGCGAACACGCTGCTGCAGCAGTTGCACTATTACAAGGATAAATTCCGACGACTGTTTGTCATGGACTGGGTGACCATTCCACTCGTTTACACGCAAGTCGTCACACTCGCAACCTACGGCTACTTCTTCCTGTGCTTAATCGGCCGACAGAATTTAATGGAACCGGACATCAGCGCCGATTCGTCGTCCGTCTTGAACAAAAAGCACGCCGTCAAGATCTTTCCGATTTTCTCGACGCTGGAATTTCTGTTCTACATGGGCTGGCTGAAGGTTGCAGGATAAATGTAAAACCTTGTGTCGGTGTATCTGTTTTTTGCAACACTGAGCGTACTTCGATGTATTTCAGGTTGCTGAGAGTCTGATGCACCCGTTTGGTGAGCAGGACGATGACTTTGAGCTGAATTACATTATTGGTGAGTGAGTACACGTGTGCGGTGGTGACGAACGCAGTGCACAGCAACGCACAGTTGCAACTTGCAGACCGTCACATGTTCACGTCATACACGATCGTCGACGACATACAGGACGTGATGCCGCAGCAAATGGTCGATCCGTTCTGGGAGAGGGAGCCGATACTGCCGCACACGAAGGCCTCCTACGCAATCAGGGACAGACGGCCGTCGTCGTATCACGTGGCCATTCCGTTTCAAGAGATGGAATTGATCGGTGAGAATCCGGCACGGAGTAAACTGCTGTGAGCACACGAACACTGCTGCTGCACTGCGCTGAACACAAGTGCAGTGTGTGGCATGGTTGCTGTTGGCGTTGTGCGTGCCACCGTGTTATAGTCGTCCATCTATCGTGCTCACTATCATCAATCAGAACTTCAATCATCTTTCCAACCGCAATGCCTTCCTTTTTCATTTTTTTCTATCAGCAGTTTTTTCTGCTCGCTTTGTGATAATAAAACATTGACAAAACACCGTAATTAGTAGCAATAAATTTGATGGTGATTTTTGGTATTAGTTGACAAAAGCAATAATAAAAAATTTGAATAAACTATCTGAACAACGGTGGTGTTAAATACAAAGTACAGAACAATAAAAGTTGAGCGTGAAAAAACTTTTTTTAACAGCAAATTGTTAGTATAACATTTGTAGAGGCTAAAAACGCTATATTTTGGAACTTTTTCTCAAAACAGTTTTCAGACTAAAAACTAGTGAGATATACAGATAAATAAAAAATCATGCATTTCTTTGCTTTGTCACACACACACACACACAAACACGCACAAAACTAATATTCCACCTAGGTCCAGAAAACAGTTCCAATAGAAATTTTGCAAGTCTCACATGAAATTCAATCACTGAAATACAGAGAAAGGAAAACTGTTGCACAACGAACGAAACAAAGTAAAACAAACAAAAATCTTTTGACCTGAAAGACAATAAATAAATGGTATACACAAAATATAGACGAACACTCGCGACAATGACGCACAGTAAAATGATAGACAACAGGTTTCGATTATATTCTTTGATACGAATGTAAAATGTTCTCAAAAAGCTTTCCCAACCAAACCAAGCACACGCAGCTTATTTGTACAAAAGCGCACTAACTCGCAAAGTTTTCGAAGCAATGGAAACAGCATCGAGAGAAACGAAATGAGCACAATGAAACATCACGGAAATTGCTCAATGTCTTTCAGATAACCATAAGCAGATTATCATTCACAAAACATTGAATTAAACTTGTAAAACTAGGTTTGTTCTGCAAAGACAGTAAGTTTTTTTCAAACAATGAAATCATTCATGAAATGCTGCTTCAAAATGTCGTTGCCACAAAACGAATGTCGAGTCGAACCGCTTATGTTGCTCTGGTACAGAGTCAGTAAGCAAACAAAAGATACACAGAAGGCAGATTTTGCAGATTATGCTCACACTGAAACGTCGTCATATTGGCAGAATCAAACATTTTCAACCCAAGTTTCTGAGGTGCCATGAAACGTCTACAAAAGGGCATGTTCTACTGAAAAGTAAACTGTGGAACAGAGATGAACAAACTACATTAGACGCAATACACTTTCAAGAGCCCGCAGCAAAACGGACTGTGCTGTGCACAATCGTAAACTGGACCAACCTGAGACGATCAATAAAATTTACTATTGTGGATTTAAACGTGTCAGGACTAAAATGACGTCATTTGCTTTAAAAACGCCCGTTTGTCAATGTACAGGCACTAAAATGTCAGTTTGGTGTGACTGATTCGACATTCACCATTTGCTTACGGGAAGAAATCGGCTAAACAGAAATTCTCACTCTGGGTTGCTGTGAACAGCGCATGTTTGGCGGCACATGACGTCATTTCAGTGGGACACGTTTAAAAAATTAGGTCATACTTAAACTATAAAAAACGTGCGAAATGTATTGTTGTGACACTTCAGGTAAAAGGACAACAGCATTCAAACAGCTCATTGTACACCTGACCAACCAGAATGCAAACAGCACGTCGAACGCAATAATCTGTCACTCAAATGGTAAGTCTGAAGAGTCATCTGATAAAAAGGGTTCATTTTAGCTGTTGAGCGGTCCTGACTTGAAGCTGTATTTTCTTTACTGTTGAACGATAAGAGTGATAAAACTTGAGACGGAATATTAGTGAAGCATGGATCTTTGGTTTTAGCACACTAGATACGTAGCTTGCAGACTTTTTTTCTGAGCTCGAAAAATAGGGCGCTTCGGCGAAACTGGCAACTTGGATTATGATCCTGTGCAGAGTACCAAAAAAACCAATACTTCAATTGCAGCACTTATACAACAATGGATAATCAGAAACATGATTCTCAGACGCAAAAATCAGACTGACGCAATAAAAACGGTCAACCGTTTGAAGAATTATGAACAGGGTGTGTCAAAAGCAGCAAAGTGCAAGAAGGCGTCTAAAAGTGTGGCTGCAACGGTGGCGCCTGGTGGTGTGTGCCAACCGGGGGCGCTTGGGAGGCAGCTAGCAAACGCACTGGCATTGACGGCGAGGCCACGTTGTGTGTGCTGTGCAGCAACTCGTGCTCTTGCCCACTGACACCAGAGCCAACGGAGGCCACTGCGCTCGTATTGTCTGAAACATATGAGAAACATTGTGAAAATCATAGACAATCAGCTGTCTCAGCTTGAATGAATTGGGCAAGCTGATTAATTGGTGCAATCAGCTTGATACCGGCAACCAGCAAGCGGTCTGTTTGCCTGCAAGCGTGATGGACGCACTGCGGACGTGCGGGTGCCCCCGTTGCTGCGTCCGTCGCAGCTGCTCAGCGGCCGTGTGCGCGTACGCATTGCGCGTCTGCAGCTCAGTGGCGACCGTGTGTGCAAAGTGTTCGCCAAGCCAATCAGCAGCGAGCGCACGATGCCGATCGTCGTTTGCACGCAGGATTCGCCGCAAATGCTCAATGTATCGCACGGCCAGTCGGAGTGTTTTGATTTTCGCCAGCGGCTGCGCAGCGGGCACATGCGGAATGGTGCACTGCAAGCGAGCGAACGCCTGCTTCATGGCGGCATTGCGCGCGCGTTCCGTTCGCTTGGCGTGCAGCCGTGTGCCACGTGGCGACCGTGGTTTGCTGCTGCGTCGCTCGTTCCCACTGACAGTGCACATTGCTGCAGATGCAGAATGCAGCGGTGCATGTTGCGGGCGCCAGCCGACGGTGTTGCTGCTGCTGCTGATGGGTGCCTGCTGCATGATGCTGCATGCTCGATCGGCGAGCGCACTCGCTCCGCTGGCATGAAACATCTCACGCACACAGCCGATTGCACGGTTTACGCAGGTGCTCACAATGTGTGACACCAGAGCACCATGAACCACGACACGACGCAACTAATTTTCAAAATCAACGGGCACGAAACTTAGACGCACTAAAACTGCAATGTGATTGGCGAAATGAAGTTCAACACCGAATCGTCATATTGCCGCAAACAATCGTGAGCACGTCGCATATGGTTGAGTGTCGTTGTCAAGATTAGCGGTGTAAACTGTTGTTGTTGCATAATGCAAAGACTCTGTGTTGTCAAGAGGGCATGCGCGAGTGAACCACACTTGAGACGGGCACGCGTTACAATCACCAAACACACGCAAGTGCTTTGTTGACACAAGTACACCAATCGCAATACGACAACAAAAGCCTGCCTGTGGTAAAAGCAATAAATGCAAGCAATAAATAGTCAGTGAGAAGTTGTAATATGCATTCATAACAGGCTTTTGCTGTTCATTCGCTGCTTTTCATGGCAGCCGCAAGGCACAACGAGATACGCAAATCTGAGTGAGTCCCATGTCTGTCTGTTGCAATGAAGCTGTTCACAAAAATAAAATTGCTCCAATCCAATAATTTCGCGCGTCTTTATTAAAAACTGCCGATGGCCATAAAAAACGAAAAGGACAAACAAAAATGCCGTGGGCCTGGCAAGTTCAAATTCACGCGCAAACACGCACAGCATTGTGTCGTGTTGTGTGGCGCACACTTGAAAACAACACAAACATCCGAATCACGCACGTACCACAGCGCACATTCATGTAAGATCGAACGGGTCCAACTTTCAACGTCAACCGTTTTGATCGGGTTCAGGTGACAGACTCGTGTTAACAAACCAAACGCAAACTTTACCGACAGCAATGAACATACGTTTGTGGGTGTATTGCACCGGATGTTGCATTGCTTGCACCTGTCTTGCATAACCAACATTCGCAGCACTGCCCGTTGCATTCGGGTGCGTTTGTGGATGACCCTTCACTTGTTGAACGTGTTGCTGTTGTTGCAGCGTGCGCGTTATTACAACTCCGTTCTGAAATAAATCTTCACAGGTTGAAGATCAAGGAGATCAGCGGCAAACAAGTGAACACTATCACACCCACACGAGCTGATTTGGTACTTATCGTTCTAATTCCGATTTTCGTCTCAGAAATGCCGTTTTCACGACAACGAGTTTCTGGTTTAACAGTTTTAGCGGAGCATCCCGCATTCTTGCGAAATAAAATGAATGAAATGAATGAAAATGGTTCAATCCATTGTTTCACGACACAGTTTCATGGTTATTCTAAAAGTATGCGCCGTGTTTGCGTGCTCCACTCACCTTGTGCAAGGTGCCAGCTGGCAGCAACAACGCCGGTGTCGTGCTGTGTGCGTGTTGTTGAGGCTGTGTCACCGTGATGTACGCGCCATTGGATGCAGACCAGCTCTGCTGTTGCAGTTGCTCATGTTGCGCTTCATTGGCGTATGACGCGGTGCCTCTGTTGACAGCGGCCCCATAAAGTTGTTGTGTTCGTTGCTGCTGTTGTTGTTGATCGTGTTGCTGTAAACGCGCACCGCCTTGTGGCCTATAATTCAGCTGCGACGTATCGGGCGTGTTTTGTGCGAATGTCATTGTGACTGAGGTGCCATCGTAGGCCTGGTGCATTGGCTGCTGCATTGGGGGCGCCTGCAGTTGGCGCACAAGCAACAGTGGTGTTTGCGATTGCGAAGGCGGGCAGTGCTGAAATACGAAAACACATGCAAAGTTATTGAATTGAAACACCACAGAAAAGGCAGAACGTGTGCACTGCACAAAAGCACCATTTTGCAAGGCACCTGTTGCGGCTGCACGTTCGTTTGGTGCTGAGCCCGATGCGCCTGCAGCGCGCCGGTGGTTCTCGCGTGCAGCAGTTTGTGCTGCGTGTGCGCGTAGGACGGCGGCGGCTGCACGTGTGCGTGCGTGTGCGGCTGTGCCGTCAGCAGCAGCGTGCGTGCCTGCTTCGCGCTCGGCTGCTCCTGCGCAGCTCGTGTCACCGGCGGGCGTTTCCTTGAGGCAGCAGTGTGCATTGTGTCGCCTTGAGGCCGCAACTGAGGCGGAGGCGGCACCCACGTTGTGCACGAATACTCGTGGCCCGAGAGGATCGGTGTGCTCGTGGTCGCTGCCGTGTTCGCACTCGTGCACAGCGCAGAGCTGCCCGCCTGGTAGACGTCGTGCGCTCGCTGCAAAACAAAACGCTCGTACGAACAGCTACGTTGACAAAACAGACACCAGCTGCAACAGTTGTCCGGTCGAATGAATGCAGCACAGGCTGCTGGCTTGTTGCACAGACACTACACTGATTGCAGCAAGCTGCAGCGACGGACGTACCGGCGGCTGTATGGCGTGCTGCGTCGGCTGCACGTCCGCAGTGAGCAGCATGGGCGGTGTGTCGGTGCGCTCGAGTTGCACCGTCGGCGACGCATGCACCTGAGCGGTCAGTCTCGGCGGCTGCTGCATCGCGTCAAACGATGCGTTCACAGCGGACACGACGCTGTGCGCGCTCGACTGCGCTGGCCCGTACGTCAACAGCGGCGGCCGGGGGCTCGCTGCTGCCGAACACGCCGCCGTGCTCACGGGCGTACGACACGGCCCCGGCGGGCTCACCTGCACAACAATGCTCACACTACACTCACTGCAGTAAACCAGCTGGCTGCTCGCTTACTCATTTGAGTAGGACGAACTAAATGGCACAACAACAACACCTTCAAACAATCAAAGTGCACATGAACGCACCATGGGTGGTGTTGGTGTTTGTGCCTGTCGACTGCTGCTTTGGTGACTGCCAGATGAGACACTTGACACGGGCATCGTGTACGGCGAGCCGGTGCTGGCAGGGTGCAGCTGTTGATGCAAGAAGCCAGCGGCAGCAGTGCTCGTCGGTGTGCCCGTGCTTGAGCGCGCTGTGTAACGAGCGCCTGCGAGAACCTGCACAAACACACACAAGCACTTGCGAGCACGCACTGTTTGTAGCCGTCGCAAACCCAACAAATGCACACAACACCGTCAAGTACACCGCTCACACAATGTTCTGTCATCAAATGCCAATACATCCCTCGGCAGCGAACCGAGCCTCCGAAGAGGCAAATGCGCCACCAGCGAGGCAACATGACGAGTGCCACAAAGCGAGCACAGGCCAGCGGTGCGAACCTGTTTGAAGTGCTGCTGTGCGACTGCGGCCGGTGACTCTGCAGCGGCAACGGAGGGCGTTGGCCGTTGTAGCAGTTGGCGGAGTTGTGTTGCGCCGGTGGTCGCTGGCGACGTCGGGCGTTGCTGCACGTGGCAGACAGCGGTGGCCGTGCGACGCTGGCTGCACGCTGCTGACAACCGATTGTCGAGCACTGCGTTTGCGTCGTCGCCGCCCGGCGTCGCACACTGGCGTGCGTCAGCGTCAGCGGGCGCCTCCGACAGCAGCACCGGCGTCTCGGCATGCAACTGCGCGTCGAACGTCGCCGGCGGCGTGACCGCTGTTGCCGCGTTGTGCGTGCCAGCGGCTGCCTCGTGTTGGTGCGCTTGCTGGCCAGCCTGTGCCTGCTGACGATGCCTCGGCAGTGACTCTGCCGTTGAGACGTCTATCACTGTGCTGCTGGCATTGCTTGCGGTGTGCCGGTGCAATTGATGCTCGTATTCGTTCTCAGTGACAGTCGCTTCGGACAGTGGCTGCAGTTTGCGATTCGACAACGATGGTGACGCCACTGCCGAGTGCGGAGTTGCACGAACGTTGATGGTGACTGCGGTCGATCGTTTCACTGTGCTAACCAGCGGCACACTGTCAGTGACACGCGCACATTGCTGCGTGGTGCCTGCTTTCGCTGTTGAACACTGTGACCGTTTGACACGCACTGAAGATGCCACGGGCCCGTTGCTGGTGCGCTCACCACGCAGTTGCATCGCGTCCGCTACTTGGTTTCTGCAAAATTAGCCTTGTTACAAGCGTAAATGCTGCTTGTTAACACAAAGGATTCACAATAGTGCAAGATAAAATTTTGAAGTCTTTGCAAGGCAACATTCGGACTCGATGAGAAACGACAGATTCTGCGGTGTGGGTGGTGACAGTTTTTCAAACTGAACTGAAGCAAATGAAGCCTTTGAGTTCAACCGATCACCTGTAAATATCGAATCGCCTTGAGTATAGCAGTATTGTGTGGGGTCGCTGCTGGTTGGCACCAGTATCAACCTGATTCGACACAGCCACCGGCTTTGGTGAGATCACAGAACGTTCCGATGAGACGTCATCATCCATCGGTGTTTCTCGGGGGACACGCACAGCTGCTGCTGATGTGCTTGGCTCGTTTGGTGCTGCTGCCAAGTGGGGCCTGGACGTCAACCGCAGGCCGCACGTGTTCAACTGCAAACAACCGCACAAAGTGGTACAACGCACAAACAGCTTGAAGCAAGCAAGAAAGTAAAGGTGCATTCATGTTGCAGTATTTAGTGCCCGCGCAGCTGTTTTAACATAGCCATGCGGTCACTAAATACTGCAACATGAATGCGCCCTAAGAAACACAAGCGACCGTGGGCATGCGTCGTGTGCAACTGCCGATTTCTTCCAGGATTGGCTGATTGCTGAGTGCATCAACCACTGCAACACTGCACGTCGGCGCAGCAGTTGCCACGGAGCTCGCTGAGTTGAACGACTCTCTGAAACACACACACAAAATGCAGAGTATAGCAAGCGGCAACGCACACTTGACCACTTCAAGTGTCTTTCTTTACGATGCTACCAATGCGAACACCGCATCGGCCACACAAAGGTGCATGATACAAAACATGGCCAAATACGAGCGAAGCACAGGGCACAGCACGTTGAGTGTTGTCTGGCGTCGGCGTGTCGCTTTGGCGCACGCTGTGCGCTCGACTGTCTCAGTATGGCCGCGTGTCGTTTCACGTTCCACGGCGTCCTGTGGCGTTCGCCGAGTGCAATCAACTCAGCGCCGGGCGGCAGCGGCAGCTGGTCAGCGCTGTGCGCCGGGGACGACGCCGTCGACACGACCGAGTCGGCCGATTGAGATTGCGCGAAGCCGTTGCACGCTCGCTGCTGAAGAACAACACACAAAATTGAAAGGCATTTTCTTTGTCAACACAATCAGCTTCATAAATCTCAAGTTCTCTGATGTGTTAAGGTCTGTTCATACTGATTGACGTATGCTGACATACGTCGACCAACGCCAAAAGCACGTCTCCATGAATGGTGGCATGCAACAACACGAGACCTAACATACTTTGTCGTACAGACACACGTCGTCGTACGCTAAACACAAGATCTCACGTGCCGTATACGCATACGGCAGTATAAACGAGCTTTTGGGCCTTTTGGCAGTAAAAAACGTTTTGGGCAGTTCTCCCTAGTGGCCGCCGCTCGGACGAGCCAGAGGACACAGCGTTATACCGTCGAACGGCGGAAGCGGAAGAAGGCAAATGTTGCGTATCACGCTTATTCCCTGTGGTTCCTGTGAACGACTGTGACTGCTTTGTGAATCGCTGACCTTGTCGCCCACAGGCTTGTGCGCGCGTGCAGGCATCGGCTTGCTGCTGATCTTCAGCGTCGTGCCGCTCGTCTGCAGCACATACGCAGCGTTGGGTGCGTTTTGCGTCGCTCTCGATGCATTCTTACTTTCTGCTATTCTCAAAGGCGACGCTTGCTTCTTTTCAGAGCGTTGAGCAGTTTTGTGGCCACCAGCTGCAATTGAGCTGCTCGGCGACAAACTTGGCGATTGAACCGAGGCGGTCGCGGCCGGCGAGGGCAGCGTCTTTCTCGCCTTCGCAATTTTCGGGATGCGATTGGAGGTCGAGGGTCGCAGTGGATCACAGACATCAGCAGCAGCAGCAACATCGTTGGCGGCCAGTTGATTTTGAGCAAGCAAGCTTTCGAATATACTCTTTTGCGGTGCCACACCGTTGTTGGCAGACGACGGCGTTCTGTTCAGCGGCACCGTTGCGAGCGTACAGTGCGACGGCCGCGTGGGCGCAGCAGCGTCGAACGCAGGCGGCGACAGCAGCATCGAATCGAAGTCGTCGCTCGACTGGTTGATGGCGACAAACGCGCACGTGTAGCCCGGTGGTATTGCTGCGCTGGTGTTCGCGGCGCGCTGCTGCGTGTGCGCCCGACTCTCAGACACACTCGCTCGGCCGCACACGGGCGACTTCACTCGATGACGCACTTCTGCAACAGTTTGCAATGCGACAGTATTCATCCGATCGGCCGCAAATTCATCAGATCCGAATTCTCGAAAATCTGCAGTTCCGATGAACTGGATGGACGCTGCGTTTCGGCTACGGGACACAAACTCACTGTAATGATGGTTGTATGCGACCGGCTTCACCGCTCGATTGCAGTCGGGGCAGATGACCACAGTGAACTTATCCCACGTGGGGCAGACGCCGTAACATGCTGCTTCTGAAATACCCTTCCTTTGTTAAAGGTTCCGCTCACTCATTTCGTACCGAGCTTCGAAATGATGAGAATTGCGAAAAGGATATCTGCTCGATGTTTCACACGCTCGAAAAATTTGAAACTCATTCCACTCAAAGAAATTGCGACTGAAACCAACTTGGACATGGCAGTGAAGCAGCAGTGTCGCTGTTCCATTCGGAGCCATCGGTGTTATCTGCAAAAATAATAGCAAAATTTATTACAAAAGTGTATGACAACCCGGCTATTTAGTCTAAAGTTGATACAAACAGAAACAAGCTCATAAAAAACCAAAAAAACACCGGAATCGTCGCCGGACGACAACCAAACATCCCAGGAGCGCCCAATGGCCGCCGTTTGTTCCGCCGGTCTTGTCTTGTTGTCGTCGTCGTTTTCCGCGCTCATGATTTATTCTGTTGCTGATTGTATACAGTGCACCTCACAAGCAAAGCAACACCCATCGTGTTTTGCACTTTGGTCAATGCCAAGCCAAGGTGGATGTCACATAAAATCGGGCCAAAGGCGCGCAGCGAGCGCAGGCAGACCGCCTCGGCTCGCCCGCTGGAAGCGTCAAAATTGCGATGCAGCGGCGTCGATCTGTGCTGTGCTGCACGACGAGTGCACGCTGTGAAACGATAAAAAGCATTCATCGTCGTGTCAAAATGATGCAAGCAAAGTACAAAAGATAAAATTCTCGCTCGTCTTTCGGCAACGGTAGGAGTAGTAGGAGAGTGTACGGCGAGTAACTTTTGATTTTTCCATTTTTAACAACCATAAACGATAGACACAACCTGGTTTCGGATTCAGGTCAGGAAACATTTTGCAAATTTATCAAAACAAAAAAAATTCACACAGAAAATAACGGGTTTTCGGGAATATCATGTTTTTTACACATTTACTTTGAAGAATTTTTCAAACCAACAAAACAAACCACACCTATGAGGGTTGGCACGGGGGATGTTTTTCCAGGTGGGGCAGGCGGGGGGTGTCGACCCGAAAACGGAAGGGGGGGGGGTGTCCGACTGTCCGAGAGATGTCAAAATCATAGGGGGGAGGGGTAAAAATTGTTCAAATCTTTTTGCACATAGTAAAAATAGGCAAGAAATTTTCTAACTTAAAATCTAACCGATATGTGCAAATGGTACGTTTTTGAGGTCAAATTGGTGAAGTTTTTTTTTTAAAAAGACTAAAATAACTCGTTTCATTGTGTAAATAACAAGAAAAACATGCCGAGATAAAGTGGAGAAAATTTTGTGAAAATTGCTCGAAAATGCACTTTTTTGATGTTTTTGGAAGCAAAAATATGGATTTTGGAAGGTTGAAATTAGGGGAGAGGGGTCTGGGAAAATCGAAATTGAAGAGGGGGGTTGGACAATGCATAGGGTTGTTAAAAAACAAAAATCGTCATTTTTGTTTTTTTTTAGAAAAAAATAAAAAATTTCAAAAATCAAAGTTGTGCTAAATCAATCAGGGAGTTCGAAGAACCACATATGATATGCAAGCGCCTCCGGAATGACTCCCGTATGGCGGAACTTTGGAGATTTTGTTTTGGTGACCTCAATCACCCCTTTTCCAAACCGTTACCATGCCTCTTCTAGTGTTTTGACCCCCAAAACGTCACTGATTGTCCCCAGCCCAAGTGAAAATACACATACCGGCTTGAAATTCGATCAATTCTGATGATGTGTCACGACTAGGATTGTTAAACAAAAATGAATTTTTTTTTAAAAAAAAGTGATAAAAAAAACAAAAATGCCGATTTTTTTTTAAATTCGAAAAATTTTCCTCTAATATGCTCTGAAAACCTCAATTTTGGCACAATTTTTCGAAAGTTCAACAAAAATTTTCTTTGATTATACCTCGTAAAACCTTTAGCAGTCGATTTTGGGCCGTTTTACCGACTGATTTTAGGCTTCGACAACATCTGCGATGAAGTTTTTGAGCGTCCCAAAACTTAGCCTACCATTTCCGATGCAGATAAGGTGACGATTCGCCTCGCAGAGCGTCCGATTGTGCTCGCTGCTCCGTTTGCAAGCGCTACGTTGTCTGGTTGCTGCTTCGTGTCGTGTCGTCGCGACACCATCAGAAGAATTGATCGAATTTCAAGGCGGTATGTTTGTCTTCACTTTAGCATTAGCTTAGCTGGGGACAATTAGTGACGTTTTGGAGGTCAAAACACAAGAAGAGGCATGGTGACGGTTTGGAAAAGGGGTAATTGAGGTCACCAAAACAAAATCTGCAAAGTTCCGCCAAACGGGAGTCATTCGGGAGGCGCTTGCATATCATATGTGGTTCTTCGGACTCCCTGATTGATTTAGCACAACTTTGATTTTTGAAATTTGAAAAAAAAAATTTAAAAAAAAAATGACGATTTTTGTTTTTTTTAACAACCCTAGTCACGACGGCAGGACACGAAGCGGCAACCAGACAACGTAACGCTTGCAAACGGAGCAACTCGGACGCTCAAATTTAGATTGCGAGGCGAATCGTCACCTTATCTGCATCGGAAATGGTAAGCCAACCTTTGGGACGCTCAAAAACTTCATCGCAGATGTTGTTGAAGCCTGAAATCAGTCGGTAAAACGGTCCAAAATCGACTGCTAAAGGTTTTACGAGGTAATATCAAAGAAAATTTTTGTTGAACTTTCGAAAAATTGTGCCAAAATTGGGGTTTTCAGAGCATATTAGAGGAAAATTTTTCAATTTAAAAAAATCGGCATTTTTGTTTTTTTTAATCACTTTTTAAATTTTGATTTTTGTTTAACAACCCTAGGTGGGTGTCGCGTGACGCCCCGCCCCCACCCCACCACACACGTCTTCGGTACAGGCCAGAGATGTCAAGAAAAAAAAATTTTCTATTTTTTTTTAAATTTTTTTTTAAATTTTTTTTTTAAATGAAAGTTGTTCAGAATTTTTCAGGGAGTCCGAATATCACCATCTGAGGAGCCACCGACTTACCATATGACCCCCACTCATATGGGAGGAGGGTGAAAATTTCAGACTTGGTTTCGGCGACCCCATTTTCCCACCGACGACATCACGTCTCGTGTTTTGCCTCTCAATTCACCTCAAATAACATGGAAACAAGTTCCACAACAAACCGGTGTGATCATGCTGACGACACGAGGCGAAACAGCAACGAGCAACCAACGAAGTTACGCTTGCAGTGGCAGACAGTGCAATTTCCACCTTTCGAGATCCTGAAAAACGATGCGTAAATGTGAGTTCTCTGCTTCTATCTCACCTTAGCGACATCGGAATTTGTTGAACTAGCCTTTGCGACGCTCAAGTACTTCAATGCGCGAGTCGATCATCACTCACCAAGGCTGAAAACAGTCGATAAATCAATCCAGAATACCACCTGCAGCGTTGAAGACTAAGTGACAAGGTAAAGTCAAAGAAAATTTTTGTTGAACTTTCGAAAAATTATGCCAAAAACGGCATTTTCAGGGCACATTAAAGAAAAAATTTCAAAAATTTTTAATAAAAAAAATGCTCTTTTTTTACTTAAAAAAAAATTAAAAAAAAATTTTTTTTGACCCTTACATCTCTAGTACAGGCCCAGCAGACCCAACCACCAAATCGAAAGATTTTTTGAAACAAAAGCACGAATTACACATCCGCTCCGTGAACGTCTGTGAACAAAACGTATTTATTACCAGACTTTTTTCGGTTGTTGCATTGCGTTCAGTGCGGTCTGTGTGCACCATAGCGCTCAAGCTAATCGTACGCTGTCTCGTATCATAGCCGAAGCTAAAAAACATCAAAAAATATACTTTCAGATTTAAACATGTAACACAACATAGAAAGTCGGGACCTACTGAAACATCAACTTGTCATAAACGTGCATGATTATGAAGGAAATGTCATAGGACTGTTTTCGGTCTTGACCCGATATTATAAATCGTTTGAGTTTCAAAATTCACATTTTTCAAAAATAGGTATGTTTGTCCGAATCTTTAAAGTAGTGGACTACAGTCTATCACGCTAATATATGCAACTCGCTGATTGGTCGGCTCCTCACGCTCCGCACCCTGGGAACGGGATTCAGAAAAAATCATGTTTTTTTGTTGTTCAGCGGTTTGTTTTTATTGTTTTCATGCCGAAAAAACATTCTAAATAAAAAACTACCAAATTCCAAAAATTTGCATTGGTCACAATGTCAAAAAAATGTCTTTTTTGGTTGATTGACTGCGACGACGTCGTCTATGGTTTTTGGTTTAGTTTTTGCCTTTAGGCATGAAAAGAGCGTGCCGCCGCTGGCCGCTACTGTGTGTCCGACCGAAGCACAGAGAAGAAGAACGCAGCAGGTGACAGTATTTATTGACAATGTGAACAATCTTTGAACAACAATGAATGGACATGGCGCACCCAATGAATCAATTTTTAAAAGCGGGATGAAAACCGTCGAAATCGTTGGAAGCAAGCTTTGTTATTTTGTTTGTTTGTTTTAAATTTGTTTTGAACACGCAGCAGCGGCCAGCGGTACGTTTGAAAGCAAAAATTCTCGACGACGTCGTCGCCGTCAATCAACCAAAAAAACTTCAGTTTACTAATTTTTTACCAATTCAAACGTTTGGAATTTTGTAGTTTTTGATTTAGAATTTTTTCGGCATGAAAAAAATGAAAACAAACCGCTGAACAACAAAAAAACATGATATTTTCTGAATCCCGTTCCCAGGGTGCGGAGCGTGAGGAGCCGACCAATCAGCGAGTTGCATATATTAGCGTGATAGACTGTAGTAGGCCCTGGATGGTGCTAAATAGAATGGGTGGCGACACAGGTGAACTTAAAACACCGGTTCAAGGGTCGGTTTTTTGTAGCTTATTTTGTTTCCGAAAATATCTCGAAGACCAATGTTGCAAGTTGCAACCGTTCAGACTAAAATACAGTATGGCCGAATAAATGAGGCAGTCCATCAAGGTGGGATCAGTCGCAGACTAGGAGTTGTATTTTTCAAAAATGCAAACATAATTCCAAATCATGTGTGCAACGGAAAAAGAATGAACAGAATAGTGCGGATAATCTGTTAGTTTGAAAAAAAAAACGCGTCAAATTTGGCACATAATTTGGTTTCTGAACGTCTTTTTTCTGCCGTTCAAAATTCGCGCGCTCCTTGAACCCTGAAAAAAGCTGCCATGTTCAATCGGCCATACCGTAGACGGTTTAATAAAGCGTCCATGCCAACATGATATGGACTTCACATGGTGCCAGATTCATGCGGATTTTCATTTGGACAATTGTGGTTATGTTTAAGTTTTATTGTTCGCCTTTGAAAAACACAAAAATAATCCGCCTAAAAATACGAAGTTCCTCTTAGCATAATTCAAGGCAACAACTGAAGCTAAAAACACATTTTGCTTAAATATACAAGCAAAATTTTAGTTATTATCGAAGAATCAACTCGCAGGGCAGGGGTGACTTGGTGAAACGGTGCCTGCTATTTTTTTAAAAAGAATTTTAATTCTTAAAATTAATACTTAAAAGTTCGTACGCATATTTGCGAAAACGAGGTGTTGTACAATTTTGAGCGTTCGTCTGATTCATACATTATTTTTTATCAGTTACAAATCAGGTATGCAAAGCGGTTGACACCAGGTTTACAGATCAGTTCATTAGCTACTGTAACAATTACATCCTCCACAAATGCTAAAAAAACATTGTCGTGAATGTACAACAAGGTAAGCAAAAAAATGTTCCAATTTTAAAATTCTCTCACTGGCTTGTGCTGAGACCCAATGACTTAAAATTTGGAACACTGTTAGAACTTTTCGAGAAGTTTTTCTGATCTATTTTTTAATGGTCTACCGTTTCAGTTCAGTTTAACAGCGTATTTTTTGAAAAAAATGCCTTTTTTGACACAAAAATAATGTTTATCGATGATCTGGATTTTTTACTGCAAAAAAACAATCAGACTGCTGGTGAAAAAATCAGAGTGGCAAATTGTTGCAATTAAAAAAAGAAAAACAAAATGCATTTGAAACGATAAATTCGCATCTGTTCTAAGCAGAACCGTTCACGCACACTCAGATTCGAAGTGAAACATCAGAGTTATCAAAGACTGCTCAAATGCGATTGGGCGTTTGGTATTTTCAAGCTACTACGTGCGTATTGCTTTTTTCATCTTGTTTTGTGTTGTAAACACTCGGGAATAGTTGTTACTTGTTACAGCTAGATCAACCATCTGCATTTCACAACATTTGTCGATTTTTCATGTTTTCAGATATTCTGCTGTAGTGAATGATATGGGCAACATATCCCGAAAAATATTTTGGTCAAAAAACTTCCCAAGTGTTCTAATCTAATAATGTTTCAATTTTCAGCTGGAAACATCTCAGCACAAGCCAGTGAGAGCATTTTCAAGTTGGACCTTTTTTAGCTCACCCTGTACAAATGGCAAAAACGTGAAGTGGTTCAAGCATTTTGTGCAATGCCACAGTGAACTAAAACAAGTTGATATACGATGAACTAAAAAACTGATTCGATGATTTGTTGAGTGATGAGCTTTCCATCAGTGCGGCAGTGCACAGTTACTGCAGCAGAATGCCAATGCTGACCGCCACAGCGAATAGTGCGACAAGTGCGTTGAGTACAGTGCTGCCTGAATTGTTGCAGTACGTCTCGGCACATGAACACAATGAGACCTCAGGCGCCAGAATGCCGTCGCCCGTGTCCTCTGCCTTCTTGCATTCTTCCGGGTCTGGTTTCGCCCCGAGACAACCGTACTCATAGTTGAACCCTTCTGAAATTAGATTTTAATACAGTAAAATTGTCATATACGGTATGGCCAATTAAACCTAGCTGCTTTTTTTAGAGTGCAAGGTGCGCGTAAAATTTGAATAAAAGAAAAACTTTTAGAAACATAACTGTGCGTCAAATTGACGTGTTTTTTCAAAATTAATTAGTTCTTCGAACGATTCTGTTCATTCTTTATTCCCTTGCACACACGATGAGAAAAAGTCCGACAATCTTTAACAACACAAGATCTAGTCTGCAACTGGTCTCGCCTTGATTGAGGAGACAAGAAGTGCCTTATTTTATCGGTCATGCAGGCTGTTGTACATTGTAAGAAATCTGGCGTTTTCAATGGCGCGTTAAATAAGGCATTGGTATATTATCTTTCTTATTAAACGTGACCCAATATGCATTTGCACGCACAGATAGAGAAAATGTTTCATGGCTGCGCGGCAATTTGAAATCTGCAAAACTTAACGTATTCTGACGGCAGATTTGTGCAAGAAATTGAAAAAAAACAATTGGATTTTTTCTCACTAAATAAATTTATTTCATTTCATATTCGAATTACGTTCAGGCGCGAAACATTTTTTCAGCTGTGCGGCTTTTCCACACGTCATTCAACATTACTCGGCCTCCTTCGCACGAAAAGATAATAGTTGAAATATTACATACCGTAAAGTCTTGCATATAAGGTTCCTCCCACTTATAAGACCCCCACCCAAAAGTGGGCGGAGTGTCACACGGCGGGAAAACAAAAAATTCAAAATTTTGACTTGGTCAAAATCCTACCCCGTTTATAAGGCCCGAAATTCCTAATGTTCGCTTTATAAGACCTCCTCCCACTTATAAGGTTGTCACACGAAATTCCACTTTTTTCAGAAATTTTGATTTTCAAATTTATATAAGGAGACCTTATATGCAAGACTTTACGGTAATCTAAAGTATGGCCGATTGAATAAGGCAGTCCATCAAGGCGGAATCAGGCGCAGACTAGGGGTTGTCTTTTTCAAAAATACCAACATAATTCCTAATCATGTGTGCAAAGTAGAAAAATAAACAGAATAGCACGGTGAATCCACTGGTCTAAAAAAACGCGTCAAATTTGACACACAATTTGGTTTCTGAACGTCTTTTTTCTTTCATTCAAATTTCGCGCGCTCTTTACACCCTGAAAAAAGCTGCCATGTTTACTCGGCCATTCCGTACCACCCAGCCTGCCAGCCAGCCCACATCTGACGGTGCTTTGACGGAATTTTTTGTTATGAGAAGATCATGATCAAATTAACTGTCAGGTAATTTTGGTTTTCAGGCGACTCTCAGGCGTTGTTTAAATGGAATACGTCAGCTGGTGTTAATTAACGCCTACCGGCTTGCTTGGATACGCCAATCTGGTGTTTTTAACTAATTTTAACGCCGATAAAATGCCAGATTTTTACAATATTTCAAAGTATTCCACAGCATTTGATAGAACATGAGTGCACAGTGCGCAACACGCAACACGCAACACGTTAATTCTTCACTTTGCCGCCCTTTGCCATTTATCGGTTCAAGTATTTCATTTCAATGAAAACAAAACAAACCGTCAAGTTTGGTCGTTTGCTTATAGCAACCTTTTCCGGTGCATTCTCCCAGTTTGCAGCCTTCCGCACCGAGACACCGGTAACACTTTATATCTTGTACCAGCGACTGTGTGCCGAAAACTGCTGAAATTACTCAATCATGTGAACTTGAATGTGATTTGTAACATCAGAAAAACGGTCACAAATACTTTTTACTCACCGTGATAAAAAGCAAAGGCTGCCAGCAAACTCAGCAAAAAGTAACGTATCATATTCTTCTGACGTATCACGTAACGTTCTTGACAACCACAAACTAAACTTGAAACCTTGAATAATTATTATTTACTGAATAATCATTTGTTTACCGAAAACGCACGAATATATATTATTTACTGAATAATCAAGTTTCGGCAAAATGCCTTTAGTTTGTTATGAACGAAGTCACTTGCCACACACACGCTATTACTGATGATTTTCAGTGAAATTTATAAAAAAATCCTTTTCAAGTTCTCGATATTGCAGGAAGTTGTGTTAATGGTTCCAGTTCGTATTGCGCAAAAACTCGACCAAGCGACAGCTCGCATTTGCTGTGAACCCGCTAGTGCCATGGAGATTTCCGTTAATTCAGTAGGTGGTGCACACGCAATTATACAATGCTTTTGCATTTGCTATGAAACTGGTATTGATTCATGGTATTGATTATTATAACAAACAAAAACCCCAGTAGTTGTTTATGCTGCTTGGTAAGGTTGATCTTTCTCGATATACTTTTCGATCAATTCAGTGAAACGATTTGACTTGTTTTGTTGTTTACCACACACAGATTTGAGGTGCAAGCACATGAAAGCCTTTGACCAGGTTTATGTGGTTTATACGCTTTGTTTACAGAAGTGTGGCAAAAATTACATCGATAACAGTTTCCAAAATGCAATATACAAATTCTCCGCGCTAGATACATCAGCAAAGAAAAGTTACTAAAAAGTAATCGAAAATCCACAGTTTCACTTTTTTTTGGAGCTGAAATTTAGGGATCATAGACGAAATACCATGGGACTAGTGTTGTGTACCGAAGCGATTCTTTTCGGTTTCGGTTTCGGTTGAGAAAAATTTTTGGTTTTGGTTTCGGTTTCGGTTTCGGTTGATGAAAAATATCTTTTTCGGTTTCGGTTTCGGTTCGGTTACCGAACATTGCACCTCTTCCAGTTTCGGTTTCGGTTACCGACAAAATATTTCATTTCGGTTCGGTTTCGGTTGATTTTCGGTTTCAAATGAAAAAGATTGCTTAATCGATGGCACATATATATTGCAAGTTGCATGCAACATAAATTATTCAGTTTCAGTGCTTTCAGGATAGATTCTCCGATAAATTGTAAAAATTTAAAGTGCGGTGGATAATGAATGCTAAAATGAAAAGAGGAAGAGGAACGGAACGGAACAACACAACACACCAAAACCACAGTGACAGTAATTCTGGTGTAGTGTAATCAGTGTTTCCACTTCCACTGTTTCAATTTTTACGGTTTTGTTTTATGTTGGTCAGGTTTCATTCAGCTAAGCTGAAATTTTTTTATGTAACCGAAAAATAACCGAAAATTCAAAATTTTCGGTTTCGGTTTCGGTTGATGGACAATTTCTTTTTCGGTTTCGGTTTCGGTTCGGTTACCGAACACTGCACCTCTTCCGGTTTTGGTTTCGGTTACCGGTGCTCGAAAATGCAACGGTTTCGGTTTCGGTTGGTGATTTTTTTTTCGGTTTCGGTTCGGTTACCGAAAATTTCGGTAACCGACACATCACTACATGGGACCACAGATTGGTACGGAACCAAAAGACCGCACATGCCATAAGAGACTGCAGAAAATTTATTTGTTGAGCGCGTGTTTGGCTTTGAAATTTGCTTGTTCCTGATAAGTACCAAAGATGACAGACATTTTTAGGTAGGCGGGATACCTACCCGTGGGGGTGCCAATTTTTTGGGGTGGGGGTAAGTTGGACCCTCCGGTCGCCTATTAGGGAGAGTGCACCGGATGCTTATCGACTTATGTCCAGTGTCGAGTGCCACCCCCCCCCCCCGCATTTTTTATTGCAAATTTTTCAGTGAAAAACGTTTAGCATCTTTAACCCCAAAACCGATTAGCATCCGATCCGGTGCAACCCCTTCCTTAGCAGGTGACCTGGGTACGAAATTAACCCTTGGGTTGTTAAAAAAACAACAAAAACCGTCATTTTTGTTAAGATTTTTTTTTTAATTTCAAAAATCAAAGTTGTGCTGAATCAACCGGGGAGTGCGAAGAACCACATTTGACGTGCATGCGCCTCCCGAATGACTCCCGTGTGGCGGAACTTTTCAGATTTTGTTTTGGTGACCTCATTTACCCTTTTTCCAAACCGTTATGCCTCTTTTTGTGTTTTGACTCCCAAACAGGGTTTGAAAAAAGTGAAAGCGATAAGTGATAGGTAATTCTGTCCGGTGTGACAAAAAAAAATAAATTTTTTTGTGACAATTTCTACTTTTAGGTCAAAGATCGACGAGCAAAGTCCAGATACCAATAGAAGCTTCTGCAATTGGTTTCATGAGCTCGTTAATGGACTAAAAAGCGGTAAATTACTTTTACTGATTTTACTTTTCAAATTGGAGGAAACCAACTTGTCATCTCTTGATTGTTGCCGATTTGTCGTCTTGAAAAAGCGCGGCGTTGCCCATCAACAACAACGTGAACCGGTGCGTTTTCTGTCTGAAGTATTCAAGCAAGTACTGTAGAACACTGAAAAATCATTTGGAACGAGATTCCACGACCTGGGTTTGGATCCACATGCTGCAAAAGGTAGGTCCAAATTGACGTCGGAGGCTAATGTTTTTCCACTTAAGTTTTTGTAAATTTTAAGGGACAGCTTTATTTTATTCTGAAAGTGCCATATTCGAACTCAGCGCGTCAGCGCGGTTCGAATGCACCTATTTTGAACTTGTCGACCATCGAATTTTCCTTCGGCATTTTGAATTTTTTTTCAAATAATATTTTTTTAAATTTTTTTTTGGGATTTTCATTTTTTTCGAACACCCCCCCTCACCTGAGGTCCCGCTTTCGCTACTGGTGGGGGAGTCTAGTACCCGTGTCGAGGTAAAGGGGGAGGGAGGGGGGTACACGGCAGTAGCGAAAGTGCGGGGGGGGGTGCCGAAATTCAGCCGAAAATCCTGCACCCGTGTACCCCTCCCCCTTTACCTCGACACGGGTACTCGACTCCCCCACCTCCTCCACGAGAAAACACGGAATCGCACCCCCCCCCAAAGTAATTTTTGCATTTTTCTGGACGTTTGTGTCTGTCCCTTCCTGCATAAATTTTGTTGTCCCTGCACCTGACACCCTCCTCTAAAATTAGGCAAACACCCCCATAGTTGTTCCAGAGCCGGGGGGTTGGGGGGGGGGGCGAAAAAGAGAGCTGGAGCAAATTTTTCAGATAGATAGATAGCTGGAAAATTTTGGGGGGGGCGGGGGGCCGGTCAAAATTTTGAAATCAGATAGATAGATAGCTAAAACGCTAAAAAGCTATAAAAACAGCTAAATAATGCTCAAAACATGCTAAAAATCAAGTATAAACGCGTATTTTAACTAAAATTAGCAAAAATTTTCAAGAATTTCGACCAAAAATGGTAAATTTTGGTCAAAAATTGACTCATTTTATGTCTTCGAGGACAAACATTTTCAGATAGATAGCTGGCTGAGAACTTTTTTAGATAGATAATAGCTGAGCCGAAAAAACCTTTCTGATAGAGATAGATTCGAAAAAATTTTGGTGGGGGGCGGCGCTGGAGCTTCTTTTTTAAAACGCACGCGCACCTCGCGTCCGCATGCTCATGCTCATGATCCACTAGCGCGCGTGCACACGCTCCGCACTCAACAAGAACTTGTTCAAAACGCAATTGTTCAGACATCTTCCTTCTTGAAAAGGCTTGGCTTAGGTTAGGATTCGATTAGGAGAATGTTAGGTTTAGAATTAGGCTTTAGGATCAGGATTTAGAACTACAGTCGAACTCACTAAAATGTGGAATCAGCTGATTGGTCGACCGAGCGGAGGCTGGCGGAGGCTGCTCACACTCCGCACCGTTCTTTTTTCGTGGATTTGGATTTTATTGAAACGTGTTTTTATAAATTTCCAGCACCCTTTTTGTGCCAAAAATAAACTCAAAGGTTAGAGACCGCGAAATTTAGAAAATTTTTATTCCACAGCTCAACCAGGGGTCGAGATGGGGGGGTGGGGGGGGGGGGGAGGGGTACCCCCCCCCCCAACCAATTCTAAACCCCCCCCCCCCACCCGGGCAACCCCCCCCCAAATTTTTGGTCAAAATAACCCCCCCCTCTCGAATTTGGGGGGGGGGCCAGCCCCCCCCCCCCCCCCTCCCAGAGTTCGACCTTCCAAACCCCCCCCCTACCAAATCCTGACCGTCTGACCACCCCCCCCCCCCCTTTGATTTTGACTTTCGATGGAGACATTTTCTCTTGTATATCTGTATATTTCTCTCATTTGTAAGTATCTATATTATATGCATGTTTGTATCTCAATATATATTGTATGTTTTTTTGTATACGTACCATTTTGTTATACATTTACCACTTTGTACGTCAATGTTTTCAATACTGTACTTCAATATCAAGTCTCACCCGTGCAGCGTGTCTCGTTCGTGTAGCTTTCAGATGTCCCGACCCGAACGAAAATCAAAGCAAAATGTATGACTAGAGACTAGAGAGAGGCCTTGACTGGATGCTGTGGTTTCTAGCACTTTTATTCAACAACTTTTGGTCCGACCCCCCCCCCCCTAGAATTTTCGGTCTCGCTCGGGAACCCACCCCCCCCCCCCAACCAAATCGACCCCTACTAGCCATTTTTTGCCCAGACAATGTCATCGTCAAGAAAAAATTTTGGTCCGACCCCCCCCCTAGAATTTTCGGTCTCGCTCGGACCCCCCCCCCTAGAATTTTCGGTCTCGCTCGGGAGCCCCCCCAACCAAGTCGACCCCCCCCCACCCGGGACGACCCCCCCCCAAATTTGGGCGGACCCCCCCCTAAGATTCGCCAAAAATCGGGCTCGACCCCTGAGCTCAACTCAAAATGTATTTTTTGTTTAATGACGGCGATGACGTCGTCGCTTAATTTTTGCGTGTGGACTAAAAAATAAAAGCCTGAAAGGAGTGCCCTGTGCGTGGTTTGCTGCGTGCACCAAGAAAATGAACACAGCAGCTTACCAAAAACAACTTGAAAACGGTGAAAATGAAAAATGAAAGCAAAGTCGTCGTCGTGTCGTCGTCGTCCGCGAAGTCGGAACGTTTTTTTTTAATTGCGGACGCATGTCGATCGGTTAGCTAGGACTGAAACCCCCTTCAGCTGGCTACACAGCGCACTCATTTCAGGCCCTTGTCTTTCAGTTCACACGTAAAAATTAAGCGACGACGTCGTCGTCGTCGTCGTCAGTAAAAAAATGCACTTTGAGCTGTTGAATAAAAAAATGAATTTCGCAGTTCTCCAACCCTTTGAGTTTATTTTTAGCATGAAAAGGGTGCTGGAAATTCACACTCATTCAAAAGAAACACGATTCAATAGAATCCAGATCCACGAAAAAAGAAGGGTGCGGAGTGTGAGCAGCCTCCCCTCGGCCGACCAATCAGCTGATTCCACATTTTATTGAGTTCGACTGTAGGTCCATTTTACCAATGTCTGACAACGAGTGTGCCGGTTTTTAGAAAAGAAGGGCAACCGGGGGCGGCCCCCCAGTACCGTGGGCGGGGGGGGGTGGGGGTACACCCCCCCAGAGCACCAGAGACCGTCGGGGGGGGGGGGTGGGGGGGGCACCGTGCAACCCCTCCCCTAAAACCGGGCACCCCCCCCATCGGACCCCCCCTCGAAAATTTGGCCGACACCCCCCCCCCACACCCCCCATGAAATTTTGTCTGGCGGAGACCCCCCAAATTTTCTGCCCACCCTAAAAATTTTTTCGAAAATCATGATTTTTTTGTCTATAAAGTCCATAATATAAGCTGAATATATGATAACTTGACCATCTTCATTGTAATTTCAAAGATTTTGCAGCAAAATTTAGGGTTTTTCCTTTAAAATTTAAGCGAAAAATATCATGGGGGATGGGGGGGGTGGACCCCCCCACAGAAAGTTTTAAAAAAATGCACCCCCCATGGGCCCCATGGGACCCCCATGGGGGGGTCCCACGTTACCATAGTTTGGACCCCCTCACTTTTTGGTCGGCACCCCTCCCCCCACGACACCATACCCCCCCCTTCGAAAATCTTTTTGGGCCCACGGTACTGGCCCCCCCCAGGCAGGCTTAGGGAAAAAATCCGAATTTTTTTTAAATTAAAAAAATTAAAAAAAAAACTTTTTTCTTCAAGTTAGGTTTGTTCGAAGCGTCTCGTCGAGCTGAGTTCAGCTAGACTATTTTCAGAACGATCCGGAAAACTATAAGAGCGAAAATCGTGTTTTATTGAAATTATGTCCATTTCATAGAGGGAAAGTTGCATTTTCAACAGTAAAACAGGACAATTTTTGACGTGTACTTGAATTGAATATTGAACCGTTCTTAGTTGTTCCTCTTTAGAAAATTGCCAAAATTTGACTGTGTTCAAAAATTCCTGTTTGCTGTAGCTAAGTCGGCAACCCCTCCTGTCGACCCGGTCGCCCCCCCCCAAGACATTTTCAGGTTCAACCAGCTATGCTATCTGCCACATGGCGAGAGCCCACTCTTCAAATCATCGTATCGAAAACACGTACCATGATTTCGCGATCACGTTGCGGGCAACTGACAGACGCAAGTTTAACACGTTAGTTTAGCTCAGCACGCAAGTTTTAACATGTGGCCATCTGATATGTTATTTAACATTTAACATGTTATCGGGTATCTGAAAAACGGTCGTGTGATGTGGTATTAACCAACACCTCCGCTCCAATTGTTTAACAATATATCGCACAACTCCATTGTAGACCTATAACATACGCCAATCAACAAGATATCATGTTCATCTCATGGCCTACCGACTGAAAAACATGTTCGCAAGAAAACGATTTCTGAAACGATATTTCAATTCTGTTAAGTCATTTCAACGCTAAAAATTGACTCTAGAAGTCATCCAAATCGAAAAACATGGAGCACGTCGGTCAAAATGACCAAAACACACAAAGAAGTTGGGAAGAAAATTTGGTTTGAACTTTCAAAAAATCATGCCATAAATCGAATTTTCAGAGCAAAGTAGAAGAAAACTTTTTCAACTTTTTTTTAAGTTTAAAAAAAATCCAAGATTAAAAAAAACGAAAAAAAAATAAAAAAAAATTTTCAAAGCCCCTAACCCTACCCAGGCTTCCCCGTAATGCATCATTATTAAAACAGCTGCATCTGCAGTTCCGGTGCTCCTCCTCCATAACACAGGAAAGAAAAAAAATCTCCTAGCCCCCCCCCCCCCTAGAACAAATGAACACCCCGCTCACCCAAGGTCCCGCTTTCGCTACTGAACCCTACCCCTAAACCAAGTCGACCCCCCATCCCATCTGGGCAAAACCTCCCCAAATTTGGGCGGACCCCCCCCCCCCCAGTAGCGAAAGTGCGGGGGGGGGGGGGGGGGGGTCCACCCCCCCCCCTCAGCCGAAAATCCTGCCCGTGCACGGGCAGATACCCGTGTACCTAGGGTTGTTAAACAAAAATGAAATTAAAAAAAAAAAAGTGATTAAAAAAAAACAAAAATGCCGATTTTTTTTTAAAAAAAAAAATTCGAAAAATTTTCCTCTAATATGCTCTGAAAACCTCAATTTTGGCACAATTTTTCGAAAGTTCAACAAAAATTTTCTTTGATTATACCTCGTAAAACCTTTAGCAGTCGATTTTGGGCCGTTTTACCGACTGATTTTAGGCTTCGACAACATCTGCGATGAAGTTTTTGAGCGTCCCAAAGCTTAGCCTACCATTTCCGATGCAGATAAGGTGACGATTAGCCTCGCAGAGCGTCCGATTGTGCTCGCTGCACCGTTTGCAAGCGCTACGTTGTCTGGTTGCTGCTTCGTGTCGTGTCGTCGCGACACCATCAGAAGAATTGATCGAATTTCAAGGCGGTATGTTTGTCTTCACTTTAGCATTAGCTTAGCTGGGGACAATTAGTGACGTTTTGGAGGTCAAAACACAAGAAGAGGCATGGTGACGGTTTGGAAAAGGGGTAATTGAGGTCACCAAAACAAAATCTGCAAAGTTCCGCCATACGGGTGTCATTCGGGAGGCGCTTGCATATCATATGTGGTTCTTCGGACTCCCTGATTGATTTAGCACAACTTTGATTTTTGAAATTTTTTTTTTTTAAAAAAAATTTTTTTTTTAAAAAAAAAAACAAAAATGACGATTTTTGTTTTTTTTAACAACCCTACGTGTACCCCCCTCCCCCCCTTTACCTCGACACGGGTACTAGACTCCCCCCACCCCCCTCCGCGAGAAAACACGGGATCGCACCCCCCCCCTCACGGTGGTCAATCTCATCTCAATTTTTTCCAAAATACCGTAATTTTTGCATTTTTCTTGACGTGTGTGTCTGTCCCTGCATAGATTTTGTTGTTTCTGACCAAACAAGCAGCTTGTTTGCACAAAATATTCTGTATTTTACAAAAATTTCTGTGTTTTTCTAAGGCAAAAATTTGGTATTACCCGTGCGATCCCGTGCACCCCCCCCCTCACGAAATTTTTCTACCAGTGCACCCCCCCCTCAGGAAAATTTGCTGCCCGTGCACCCCCCCCCCCTCACCGAGAAGGCACCTGACCCCCCCCTCTAAAATTTGGCAAACACCCCCCTAGAGATGTAAGGGTCAAAAAAAAAATTTTTTTTTTAATTTTTTTTTAAAAAAAAAGTAAAAAAAATGAGCATTTTTTTTATTTTTTTTATTAAAAATTTTTGAAATTTTTTCTTTAATGTGCCCTGAAAATGCCGTTTTTGGCATAATTTTTCGAAAGTTCAACAAAAATTTTCTTTGACTTTACCTTGTCACTTAGTCTTCAACGCTGCAGGTGGTATTCTGGATTGATTTATCGACTGTTTTCAGCCTTGGTGAGTGATGATCGACTCGCGCATTGAAGTACTTGAGCGTCGCAAAGGCTAGTTCAACAAATTCCGATGTCGCTAAGGTGAGATAGAAGCAGAGAACTCACATTTACGCATCGTTTTTCAGGATCTCGAAAGGTGGAAATTGCACTGTCTGCCACTGCAAGCGTAACTTCGTTGGTTGCTCGTTGCTGTTTCGCCTCGTGTCGTCAGCGTGATCACACCGGTTTGTTGTGGAACTTGTTTCCATGTTATTTGAGGTGAATTGAGAGGCAAAACACGAGACGTGATGTCGTCGGTGGGAAAATGGGGTCGCCGAAACCAAGTCTGAAATTTTCACCCTCCTCCCATATGAGTGGGGGTCATATGGTAAGTCGGTGGCTCCTCAGATGGTGATATTCGGACTCCCTGAAAAATTCTGAACAACTTTCATTTAAAAAAAAATTTAAAAAAAAAATTTTTTTTTTTAAAAAAGAAAAAAAATAGAAAATTTTTTTTTTCTTGACATCTCTACCCCCCCCTCACCCAAGGTCCCGCTTTCGCTACTGCCCCCCCCCCCTCAACTCGGAATCCGAGTCTCGGATTCGCCAAAAAATCGGGCTCGACCCCTGGTAGAAATTGCTGTGGAGTTTGGTTTGCACAGCGAGCATGCACCCATCATGCATCATGTGACCACACACACCAATCGATTCGCAATTATTCAAGAGTTCGGTACTTTCTCAACAAAACTGCGTAAAACCTGCCGAGGTTCCTCATTCAGATTCAGCCTTTGAAATTCAGTCCAATCTACCACAATATCGGAGCGGAGTGAGCAAACGCTTGTCGTTTTCGGTTGACATCAGAGCGCGCAAGCAGGGAGGGCAAAGGCAACATGCTGGCACGACCTGCGTTGCGAGCGGTGGCGCGTGTTGCAGGTCAGCAGATGCAACGTCGCACCGTGTACCGTGGCCACGAAGTGACGCCGCCACGGCAGTATTATCCGTATTCGGTGCGTTTTTTCTTATGTTTGGAACAGTTCGTATTAGTTGTGTTCAATATGGTTGTTTTGGTAAAGGAGGGTTGCGGGCGCGGATATGAAGGTAAAGAAACCCGTACAAGACTAGCGTGCCAAACATGTTGCAGAAGATGAGTGAAAAGGTGGCACTATTGCTTGCTTTTCGCCGTTTGACCTTTTTACTGTTTTTGACATTCGTCTTTTCTCGTTTTCTCACAAGGACAACTACAGAGAATGTTTCAGAAGTAGTGGGTAGGTTATTGGTTGGTAGGTAGGTTGACGCGTTATTTCTCGAGTTGTGTTGAACCATATTCAATGAAATTTTAGACAGCTGTTTAGAAAAGTGCAACTTAGATTTATGCAAAGTTTTAGAGAAATTCATTGACCTGCACACGAATGACAGAGCAAAACACAAAAAAAATCAAAAATGCATCAGAAAATACCAGATCACGCGATACCACCGGAAACAAAGGTCAACACTCAATGCAAACATTCAAAAGACTTCAAAATGTGTATGGCGATAACAGCAAACATCAACAACAACGAAAACAGTCAACTTAATTAAATTTCTCAGTGTCAACCATGAGCCTCAATGCAGAGCGCTTGCACCCATCCGTCACGGCCAAAACCGCTTTTTCGCGCACGTACGCTGGTTTAGCACGTTCCAAAAGCCGGTAAATAAGAAAACAAAACAAACGCAACTCGAGAAATAACACTTCAAACACCTACCCACTACTTTTGAAACATCCTGTACATCCAGCTGTTGCATGGTGGTTCTCTTTCATCTAGGGGATATGGGGTAGACGGCGAGGTCTGCCAAAGAGCCGTGCGTGCGCCGTACAGCTAGGGTTGAAAAGGTAAAAATATCGGTTTTTTTACCGGTAAAAAAACGCGTTTTATTACGCGTTTTTTACGGAGGCTAAAAATGGGGTCCTGAAAAAAACGGGAAAACAACCAGGTATTTTTCCCGTTTTTTTCGTTTTTTTTTTCAATTTTTGACGTGAAATTTTTTCATTGTGTTTCCTTTGTTTTGGTCATAGTTTTGCACTTAATGCTACCAACATCAAGTGTGCCCGACCCCGACCCGACGAAAACAAGAACCTGCGGGCAACACAGAAAAGCAGTATTTTGTTTTCTTGTTTTTCGTGTGCTTGTGTATGCGCTGAGTCCTGAGTGAAAAATTCGGATTTCCTTTTTGTATCCTAACTGGGTGATGACTTTGGCTTTTGCCTTTCTTTCGTCATGGGAGCGGACCACCAAGCCAAACACACCGTCGCACGGTTCTGGTCCGTACACATCCATACATGTGTTTCTTTCTATGCAGCTACAAAAAGTGGTACTGTGATTGAGCTTGTGACCAGATTTCCGGTTGTGATTGTGACCATACCAAAGAATAAACATACATATGCCTTGGTCAATTGTTCGAAGCTGTATTTTATTGAATTTCATGTTCAAAAGCCTGTCAGAATCATGGTTTCTGTTACATTGGCAAAAAACACACTTGTGGGTTGTGTTTTTGTCACGAAAGACTGTAACTTCAACAACTCGTAACTTGTTGTACGAGTCTTCGTACCATTGGTTTTCAACAATTCTCACCAAATAATACTCCGTTTTTTCCCGTTTTTACCGGTAAAAAACGGTCAAAATACCGGTTTTTTACCGCGATTTGAAAAATACCGTTTTTTTTTCAACCCTACGTACAGCTGGTGTTCAATCAAGTTTTATTCAACCACTTTTGCCAGAGCAAGGTCCAATTAGAGCTGTTGCAGCTTTGCTCCTGACTAGGGATGGAGCCGGTTCCGGTCCGGATTCCGGTTTCCGGATTCCGGCGCCTAAAATTGGATCCGGATCCGGTCCGGATTCCGGCGCAATTTTGCCGGATCCGGCCGGAATGGCCGAGACCCGCGAATTAACCAGTTGATTCCTCCGTTTCAGAGCTGTTCAATGGTTTGACAAATTTGTTTCGGTGCTTTGTTGGTTTTGTTGTTGTGCATTTGACATGTGATCAGTGAGCGTTTCTTTAGTTTAGTGTTCTGTTCAATGGTAAATGGTTCACTGCTTTTGTCTTGAGTGGTAAACTTATGTGCAGCATCGTCCACTTAAAAAAACGTGGCTGCCAGCTTTTGGCCAACGTTGTTGATGAACAATAGCAGGGTTTTTTTTGAAATCAGCCATCTTCGTTGGTCATATTAAGTTAGCTATCAAACAGTTGCTTTTATGTGAGCCCCAGAACACCAGCGATTTTAACGACGTGTGGTAACGTGGGTGTGCGGAGGTGCCGTGATCCCCTAAAACCCGATACCCCCCCAACGACAAATCCACGAGACGACGAATCCATTTCAATGGTGTTGCCCGCCGTTTGCGCACTGAAGCAGCGCATCGAACAAGTCGATGCGAGTGGCATTGGTACGACGAAAAAAACGCTGCTGACCAGCATCGACACACGCTTCCGTGCGCTTTTCCACAACGAATCCAACATCATGGCCACGTACGTTGATCCGCGATTCAAGAATACTGCAGTCGTCTTCGAAAATGAAGGCGCGATTCGTTGTGAACTACTTCACAAAGAAAATCTTGAAACGACTGGAGACGCCCACAAACTGCGACGATACATCCGAGATCGCGAACAACGACGATGACGAAAGTGAACGCGAGCCCGAACCAAAAAAGAAATCGACTGGCCTCTACGGAGGCATCGAGTTTCACGCTGCGCGACCGCGCAACCCGTCAGGCGAATCCAGTCTTGAAGACGAACTGCGCGGCGCAATGAATATGTACGAGTCGGATGATTTTATCGACGAACCGGACAAAAGTGATCTAATGCTAGTCTTTTGGCGGCTGAACTCGTCTAAATACCCCAAACTATCAACAATCGCGCGCAGATACCTGGCACCGCTACCAACAAGCGTGGCAAGCGAACGAATGTTCTCTGAAGCCAGGCAGGTGTTTGTGTACAGCCGATCTCGTCTGTCAACTCAGAACGCCGAAAAGGTCATGTTTCTGAATGGAGTGTTGCCAGCACTTGATTATCCCTATGCGATGTGAATTTTGTCAATTGTTGTTGTTGTAATTTTTGGTTGGTTCACGTGCTGTGTCTTGCTGACTTTGTTTCTGTGTCTGTGCTGTTTTATGCTGAAAATGTAATGAAGAAGCGACGAAATGTGCGTAAATGTTTTTTAGACATAAAAAGGCCATTCCGGTCCGGATTCCGGCAATTTTTGCCGGATCCGGCCCGGCCGGAATGGGCTTTTGCCGGATCCGGTCCGGATTCCGGCAAATTTGCCGGATCCATCCCTACTCCTGACGCAATGGTCTCGCAACAGAATGCATCAATTTTCAGTGGAACCTGATCCACGCCACGCTGACGTGGGTGTTCATGTGGTCGTTTCCGGCGTGGGTGATTTGGAAGGTGCAGTTCATGGCACCACCCGAGGATATGTCGCTGAATCCAGAGTTAGAAGGCATTGTACCACTGACGTTCAAGGAATCGGAGGAGCCGAAGTGGGCCGACAAACGCAAGGCTGCCTGGGCGGACGCTAAATAATCTGTGCAACGTTTAGCAAAGTCAGGAAGATGAAATGTGCTCATCTTGTTTGTCCGGTTTTTCGCACATTATCGTAGATCTGTTCTGTTGTATCATGTTTGTTTGCTTAGTTACTACATTTTTGGGGTAATGCAATGGATTGATTGGTAAATCGTAGCCTAGAATTTGTTTTTGTACAAAATTGAGCTTGTAGTTTTTTTTTTGCTGATCTTCAGCCACCATTGGAACAGCTTTCTGCTCAGTGATATTCATTGCTGTTCTTTTTAAATTTGTTTGTATCCGTCGATGAATTGAATTTAGGAAAATGGGGGAATCAGTGTACGCTGTGGCAATGCAACTTTTTTACAGGATTGAGTTTTTGATGCGATTTATCTAGATGACGCACAGTTAACTGGTGAAATGCAGAGTGGTAAAGAAAAGCGAGTGGCGCGGTCGCGGTGGTTCACCACAGGGTGGACCAAAGTGTCCATTTAAAATGACTCGTTTTCGTCACCAGTACGAGATATTGAGCTGAAAATTGTCTGTACACACACACACAAAACTACCAATATTTGGGGGTTATGCTGAAAAACATAGGACTGATTTACCGTCATTGATGGCAGAACTTAGAAAAAAGACAATAGCTGATCCGCTGTTTATCCTGTGGTAGTCAGCAAGATTTTTCAATTTTTTAAAACAAAGTTTAAAAACAAGTAACACCAGACCACAGTGATGCTAGGAACAACGACGGTTTTTACGGGAAACCTTCGACGGACAGTGGGCCGATCGTTTAAGACACTCACTTACACAACGGCGACCACATTGAGCAAACTAAGTTATGAAGAGCTCTGAAACAACGATAAAACAGTCTGGTACTAAAAAAACATGACAACTTGAAGGAAGTTTGTCCAGAGCAGCTCTCGTTCGCAGTCAAAACACAACTCTTTGTATTTTGTCGACTGCAGCTTATTTGGATCACTGTTTTCAGCTGAAATTCGAATACATAAGAAGAAGGCATAAATTCTATAAGTATTCCAAATTATATATATATATTTTCCACTGGTGGCGAATACGAGCATTTTAAATTTGCACTTTTTTGGTTCACCCTGTACAAACGAACACATGATTTATTGATGATATTTATATTATATTATATTTATAAAACAAACGGACATAAATAAAACAACAATAAATAAGCACAAGTTACCAAATGCTGAAACTCCAGTTTCACGAAAACGAAAAAAATGGAAACTGAGTTGTGCAAGCTTATTCATTGAAACAAGAGACCACCCGATAAACCACAAAAAAATTGTAGCAAACATTGAACAAATCCTCATCGTGCGCTTTTCAAAGCTTTTTCTCAACCAGTTCGCGAGATAAATTGAATCATAAAAATAAAAATGCCACAAACACTGATGTAAAGAATCACATCAAAACGAGAAACCTAACATTCGATGAACAGTTGCTCGATAAATCGAATGACTTTAAACAGACATGAAAAAACACGTCAAATTTTGTGCAAGAGCGTAGAACGCAAATTGGTGTCACAGTGTAGTTGGATGAAAACAACAAAACGTAAAATACCATACGACAAAAAAAGAAACTGACATCATATATCATGTAAAAATGAACGTTCAACACAGGACACAATTGCACACGCAACACAACTGGGGACTGATGAACAAAAGAAAAAAAACGAGATTTTGATCAATTCCGCGAAGCCAAAAATAAGTTGACATTTGAACAGCAACATTTTGCATTGCAAAATTCTGTTGTTGAACATAATAAATCAAAAAAATACAATCTTCGGTAGCGTGCATGATCTGCGGTTTTATGTCATGCAAAATGTGGCAAAATGGTTGCAATTGGACAATCACACAATGATACAGATACAATGTTTACAATACATTGCCCATTGCCAAAACTCTGGGAGGCATCACACACTGCGATCATGTTACCAAAGAATCACTGTCCACCTGACGGGTTCGTAAATAATTGATTCAACTGATAAAATAGGGGCAGCCAATTTCCGACGCAATGAGCTTTGAGCCGGGTGCCCAGAGTTCCGATACAACTGTACAAATTTCTTTTCAAACGACACTGCAGACACGCTCATCTTAGGTGCTCTTGTGCTGCACCCTGACAGATTCAAGTTCCTCAGCGAGCTCCCTGCGGTTTCGTAACGCTGCAGCCAGCTGGTCGCGCTCCTTCTTCGACTGCGGCTTACGCTTTGGCACCAAACTGTAGAATCGTTTGTACAGTTGCTCGATCTGAAATGACGTGACTAGGGAACATTATTAGCGTGTTCACAACGCTGAAAGAGAACACGTCAGACAAAACAAACTGCGGTGAACATTGTGAACTGCGGTTGTGCTGTGCCGTTGTGGGCAATTGTGCAAAGTCATAGCACACCATCAGCAGTGCAACTGCGCGCACTGAGCAGCCGAAGCGAGCGTACCGTGCGGTCAGCATTGTCGACTTGTTGCTGCACTTCGTGCTCGGCAATCGCTTGCTTCGCTGTCGCCAACAGTGCACCCAACCGATCACGGTTGCACTCAGTCAACGAACGCAGCTCACGCTGTCGCTGCACCAGTTCTCTCGTCACTTCGTCGTCATTCTGCAACATTAAACAAACACGTGTACTTTGTTTGCTGTTGTCCATACAATGATCTTGCACACCACATGTTAATCACTTTTTTTTGGTTCCGTGTTTGTAAACGCAGGAAAACATAGTTTCAAGTTTGATGCGGCAACTGAAAACTGCCTGTGTGACCCTGTGGGATCTATATAGGCATCAAGGTCACTTGACACACACAGATAACATGACGACGACATCTCGCTTTAGTGGGCATTCTGCGAACAAAAGTAGCTTAAAAAACAACTGTAGAGTTCTGCTGATTCACACCAATGTGTTTGACTTTTTGGTTCATGAAACACACCACCACAACGCAGCAGATGTTTCACGCGTCGGTGTTTAGGTTTTCACTCAACAATGGCTAGATTACTTGACTACGGCGATCAGGGATCGTGTTCGTGGGGGGGGAGGTTCTCTATCCATTGTGTGTGTCTTGGGGGAGGGGGGGGGGGGTTCGGGGGTGAAACGGGGGGGGTGGGGGCGACGCGTCCCGCGTGCGCGGGGGACGGGTTAAGACCCGATTTTTCAGAATAGCGATTTCCTCTAGGCACTAGAATGCAAAGTTTTTCCAATTTAGACAAATCATACATCATTCTGACCGTCTTGACGCGCTGATTCCGAAAATCACATTTATTTTTTGATTCGAAGTCATTTAGGACCCAAAAATGGCCAAAAACCGTTTTTTTGGACCCTTTCAAAAAATAGTGTTTTTTCAGCTTTTTAATGAAGCTACGACAAAAATAAAAAAAACCATTCGATTCGCCTTGATCTGCTGAACATTTTTTGTTAATATACTGTGCCCTAAAAATGAAGTTTAAAAGGTGAATTTTTAAAAAAACTGATTTTAAAGCCAGTTTTTCATTTTTTTCGGGTCTTCAGAACCGTTTTCGGGGCATAGTATGGGGGTCCACCAAAAAGCACTCCGAAATAGCTAGCTCTGTGCCAAGTTTCATTTTCAATTTCGGTCGGCAGGATAACTAAAAAATGGTTTTACTGTTGGTACCCAGAACGCGATTTGGTTATCATGACACCGACATGCACCTGAACATGTACCACGTGCTGCAACCAGGTGTACTGTGAGATAAAATAAAATAGTGCGTCCAAAAGCCCACGAGACCAGCTAATAGTGCCTCACGAATCAGTCGTCGAAGTGCTTATTCATGGCCATAACAGCGGAGCTATTTTTGCTCACAAGTGTGAACTATTGGTTAAAGACCCAATGATAATGTTAGTTTTTGGGGTTTTTCAGCAATTTAGAACCGTTTTCGGGGCATAGTATGGGGGTGCACCAGAAAGCACTCCGAAATAGCTAGCTCTGTGCCAAGTTTCATTTTCAATTTCGGTCGGCTGGATAACTAAAAAGTAGTTTTACTGTTGGTACCCAGAACGCGATTTGGTCATCATGACACCGACATGCACCTGAACATGTACCACGTGCTGCAACCAGGTGTACTGTGAGATAAAATAAAATAGTGCATCCAAAAGCCCACGAGACCAGCTAATAGTGCCTCAAGAATCAGTCGTCGAAATGCTTATTCATGGCCATAACAGCGGAGCTATTTTTGCTCACAAGTGTGAACTATTGGTTAAAGACCCAATGATAATGTTAGTTTTTGGGGGTTTTCAGCAATTTAGAACCGTTTTCGGGGCATAGTATGGGGGTGCACCAGAAAGTACTCCGAAATAGCTAGCTCTGTGTCAAGTTTCATTTTCAATTTCGGTCGGCTGGATAACTAAAAAGTAGTTTTACTTTTGGTACCCAGAACGCGATTTGGTCATCATGACACCGACATGCACCTGAACATGTACCACGTGCTGCAACCAGGTGTACTGTGAGATAAAATAAAATAGCGCATCCAAAAGCCCACGAGACCAGCTAATAGTGCCTCAAGAATCAGTCGTCGAAGTGCTTATTCACGGCCATAACAGCGGAGCTATTTTTGCTTGCAAGTGTGAACTATTGGTTAAAAAACCCAATGATAATGTTAGTTTTTGGGGGTTTTCAGCAATTTAGAACCGTTTTCGGGGCATAGTATGGGGGTGCACCAGAAAGCACTCCAAAATAGCTAGCTCTGTGCCAAGTTTCATTTTCAATTTCGGTCGGCTGGATAACTAAAATTTGATTTTACTGTTGGTACCCAGAACGCGATTTGGTCATCATGACACCGACATGCACCTGAACATGTACCACGTGCTGCAACCAGGTGTACTGTGAGATAAAATAAAATAGTGCGTCCAAAAGCCCACAAGACCAGCTAATAGTGCCTCAAGAATCAGTCGTCGAAGTGCTTATTCATGGCCATAACAGCGGAGCTACTTTTGGTACCCAGACCACGATTTTGACACCATGAGAACTACATGTACTGTACATGCACTTATACAAGCGTCTTGTTCTGCCACTGTCAGATAGGAACAAAAAGTGCATCGGAAGGTTCACTAGACTGTTATAGCTAATTTTTACACAAAAACCAGTCGTTGAAACAACCATTCAGTACCACAGCAGAGTATTTGATGATTTTCCGTGCATATAAGAAAAGAAATGATACTGTTGGTTTTCGATTTCAGTTCAATTAGTTGGATCAGTGTTTGCGCCAACGATTCACACTTGACAGCAACTATTGCTCCGTGTTGTGGCACAGAATAATTAGCACTGAATATCCAGCCGAACGATTTTGGAAATGAAATTTCGCACACACTGGATAAGCACTTCCACAAAAACAACTGCTTCTTGTGGCACTATTAAGTGGTATCGTGGGCTTTTGGATGCATTGTTTTGTTTTATCTGACATGACACCTGGCCGCAGCACGCAGTACATGTTTAGGTGCATGTAGGTCTCATGGTGACAAAATCGCGGTCTGGGTACCAACAGTAAAACCACTTTTTAGTTATCCAGCCGACCGAATTTGGAAATGAAATTTAGCACAGAGCTAGCTATTTTGGAGTGCTTTCTGGTGCACCCCCATACTATGCCCCGAAAACGGTTCTAAATTGCTGAAAAACCCCAAAAACTAACATTATCATTGGGTCTTTAACCAATAGTTTACACTTGTGAGCAAAAATAGCTCCGCTGTTATGGCCATGAATAAGCACTTCGACGACTGATTCTTGAGGCACTATTAGCTGGTCTCGTGGGCTTTTGGATGCACTATTTTATTTTATCTCACAGTACACCTGGTTGCAGCACGTGGTACATGTTCAGGTGCATGTCGGTGTCATGATGACCAAATCGCGTTCTGGGTACCAACAGTAAAACCATTTTTTAGTTATCCAGCCGACCGAAATTGAAAATGAAACTTGGCACAGAGCTAGCTATTTCGGAGTGCTTTCTGGTGCACTCCCATACTATGCCCCGAAAACGGTTCTAAATTGCTGAAAAACCCCAAAAACTAACATTATCATTGGGTCTTTAACCAATAGTTCACACTTGTGAGCAAAAATAGCTCCGCTGTTATGGCCATGAATAAGCACTTCGACGACTGATTCTTGAGGCACTATTAGCTGGTCTCGTGGGCTTTTGGATGCACTATTTTATTTTATCTCACAGTACACCTGGTTGCAGCACGTGGTACATGTTCAGGTGCATGTCGGTGTCATGATGACCAAATCGCGTTCTGGGTACCAACAGTAAAATCAAATTTTAGTTATCCAGCCGACCGAAATTGAAAATGAAACTTGGCACAGAGCTAGCTATTTCGGAGTGCTTTCTGGTGCACCCCCATACTATGCCCCGAAAACGGTTCTAAATTGCTGAAAACCCCCAAAAACTAACATTATCATTGGGTTTTTTAACCAATAGTTCACACTTGCGAGCAAAAATAGCTCCGCTGTTATGGCCGTGAATAAGCACTTCGACGACTGATTCTTGAGGCACTATTAGCTGGTCTCGTGGGCTTTTGGATGCACTATTTTATTTTATCTCACAGTACACCTGGTTGCAGCACGTGGTACATGTTCAGGTGCATGTCGGTGTCATGATGACCAAATCGCGTTCTGGGTACCAACAGTAAAACTACTTTTTAGTTATCCAGCCGACCGAAATTGAAAATGAAACTTGGCACAGAGCTAGCTATTTCGGAGTGCTTTCTGGTGCACCCCCATACTATGCCCCGAAAACGGTTCTAAATTGCTGAAAAACCCCAAAAACTAACATTATCATTGGGTCTTTAACCAATAGTTCACACTTGTGAGCAAAAATAGCTCCGCTGTTATGGCCATGAATAAGCACTTCGACGACTGATTCTTGAGGCACTAATAGCTGGTCTCGTGGGCTTTTGGATGCACTATTTTATTTTATCTCACAGTACACCTGGTTGCAGCACGTGGTACATGTTCAGGTGCATGTCGGTGTCATGATGACCAAATCGCGTTCTGGGTACCAACAGTAAAACTACTTTTTAGTTATCCAGCCGACCGAAATTGAAAATGAAACTTGACACAGAGCTAGCTATTTCGGAGTGCTTTCTGGTGCACCCCCATACTATGCCCCGAAAACGGTTCTAAATTGCTGAAAAACCCCAAAAACTAACATTGTCATTGGGTCTTTAACCAATAGTTCACACTTGTGAGCAAAAATAGCTCCGCTGTTATGGCCATGAATAAGTACTTCGACGACTGATTCTTGAGGCACTATTAGCTGGTCTCGTGGGCTTTTGGACGCACTATTTTATTTTATCTCACAGTACACCTGGTTGCAGCACGTGGTACATGTTCAGGTGCATGTCGGTGTCATGATAACAAAATCGCGTTCTGGGTACCAACAGTAAAACCATTTTTTAGTTATCCTGCCGACCGAAATTGAAAATGAAACTTGGCACAGAGCTAGCTATTTCGGAGTGCTTTTTGGTGGACCCCCATACTATGCCCCGAAAACGGTTCTGAAGACCCGAAAAAAATGAAAAACTGGCTTTAAAATCAGTTTTTTTAAAAATTCACCTTTTAAACTTCATTTTTAGGGCACAGTATATTAACAAAAAATGTTCAGCAGATCAAGGCGAATCGAATGGTTTTTTTATTTTTGTCGTAGCTTCATTAAAAAGCTGAAAAAACACTATTTTTTGAAAGGGTCCAAAAAAACGGTTTTTGGCCATTTTTGGGTCCTAAATGACTTCGAATCAAAAAATAAATGTGATTTTCGGAATCAGCGCGTCAAGACGGTCAGAATGATGTATGATTTGTCTAAATTGGAAAAACTTTGCATTCTAGTGCCTAGAGGTGGGAGGGGTGGGACGGTATTCTCAAAAAGCCGATCTTACCGAAAAAAACAAATGTTTCCCAGCTCCTAAACTTTCAAAACTTGGCACCTTGAACTCAAAATAGGAAACACATCAAAACTAGTGTTTTTGAGCCGCATAAAACGCTGTTTTCCAGGACTCAACGTACCCAATTTGCTATTTTTTGATACCCATTTTTTGGTTCAAATCAAATCAATTTCGCTTTTATTGGTTTCCAAGGCAGCACGCTCAATAAATTGAAAACAACGACTGGGCAGTGACCGTGTAGGTGTGGGAAGCAGGGGAGGGACGGTTGCAAGGAGACCGGATAGCTGACCCCGATTAGGGGGCGAGATTTGCAGAACTGCAAAGTGAAACCGGTAGCGGATGGCGTTTGAAAAATAACATTTCATCAGTTACCGTTTCAAATCGACAACGTCGTCCGTCCGTCTGCATCTGCACTCAGTTTAGCAGTCACCTTGTCTTAATTGTATTTCACTTGATCCTTGACACAAAAACTTTGCAAAATGATGCTTCACCAGTTCAGTTCGACACAGTTCACTGCACCGTTTTTTCAAAAATATATTTTTACATTTTATCAATCAAGCGAAGAATTGTGATTTTTGACCACGAAGTTTGCAATTTTTTAAGGTAAAAAACCGGTTCGTTAATTTTTCAGGGAAAAAACTGAAAAACCCCCGGTTTTAAAACAGAAAAGAAACCGTTTTTTTCTGTGCCAACCCTATCTGTTACTATGCAACAGTGTGTTACAACTTGGGATGGGTACGTCAGAGTGCACTGAGTTCATGCAGGGTTGCGTGCACACTGCAAGAATATCATACCTTTCGCGGATCCGTTGGTTAAGTGCGGTTTCACATCTCCATGTTCGTCAATCAACGCCTGCACCAATCGTTCAGTCAGCGGGCCCAACGTGAATTCATGTGCATTGTTAGCAGCAGCAGCAGCCGCATTCATGGATGTACGCGACGAGCGCGGTGTGCTCGGTGCAAGCTCATTGGGACTGCTGTGCTTGCGCTTCTGAGCACCACCACGAGCCGACTGCGCCTTCGCACTGTCACTGGCTGTCGTTGGTGTTGTGTTGCTTGCCGCTGACATGGAACGTGACACTCGCCTGTAACGATGAAAACAATCGCTTAGTGATGGAAATGAATGGTTTAGAAGTACCGCTGGCATCACCCGAAACATTGAAAACGTGGTATTCTCAATTTGCACAACAAAATGATGTTTGACAAGACAATACTCAAGTATGACCAGTGAGTACGAGTATGTGTCGGTCGATATCGGATATTTTCAGTTCGTGGCACTGGCACTTAGTTCCCGGTGCAACAACAGCTGTGCTGCTCGCTCAAGCAATAAGAGTCTGCGCAAAGCAAATCAAAAAGATCACTTTTTGCATTACCTTTTTGACAAAATCCCTATTTTTCACATTATCAGTCAAAAGTTACGCATGAAAATTTACCTAAACATTGTCAATCATCATCTACCACAGATCTACTATTGCAAGCTGCGTATTGGTTGTGCTGATTCAAGTTGTTGATTTGATCTACAGTTGTCAACAATCAGAAAGTAATCAAAAAAATAAAAATCTTTCAACTCTTCTTCTTGTAACCACTTTCAGTGAGAGGAAGTGGACTCCTCATGTAGCGAGGTAGAAAGGACTCCAAAGGAGGTCTGGCTATTTTAGAAAGAAGCAGTCATATGCGACCCTTGAACGTGAAGCGATCGCTGCACACCTAAATAATTATTGGAAACTTCAGATTCAACAATAAAACGCAGAACAACTGAGCACCAGTGATATGGCGAGAGTGCAAATGGGACAGTGGAGCGAGGACGAAGAAAGAAGTGACTATGACAGTGAAGGCAGCGAACATATAACTGACAGCTCACTATCGGTGAATCGTTTTTACTTGACACACAATTTGTGCTTCACATTTTCTCAGTCTCAAACGAATACGAACAATGTATTCATTTGATCAAACTGTTTTGCTTTTCTGAACCTTGATTAGGTTCAAAGTTCAACCAAGCATTGGTCAAGTGCAAGTCAAACTTAAGCAAACTCGCAATTGCAGATAATGATGTGATAGTCTGAACTATTTCAGTCAAAGCAATCAAAAGAAGAGCTTTCTGGAACATCTTCAATTATTTCGACCGAAAAAACGACGCCACATGCGCGTGCAGCACAGCAACAACGCGGCGATGCGGTCGCGGAAAGCACAGAGCCAGAGGACGATGACACCCAGGACGCTCACGACGTGCGCGACAACGTGGTAACCTGTTGTTCAACGTATCCGAAAATTGATAGCAAATCAGTTTCGTGCTTGAGTAAGGGTAGTTTTGACAGAGTTTGCTTCACGACAGTGTGCGGTAGCTTTGAGTCGCCGCCTCGCACATTTGGCGATGTCAGTGCAGCCGAGCACAAGTTTTCTGTGCGTGTGGCGTATTTGCACAAGTGTTGCACGCACATGACCCAGATGAAATGCGTCCACTGCGGCCGTCGCGTGACTGCGCGTGTCGAGTACAGGGTGGGCGTGCGCACCTGGCACATCTCAGCAGCGATCTGCGTCGCCGGTCTGTGCACGTTCGGTCTGCTCTGGTTCGGCTGCCAGCTGACGCCGTTGTTCATGAAACGATGCAAGGACAAACTCAAGGTGGCGCACGCATTGTTCATCGCCGTGTCCGTGACGATCGTCCATTTTTATGCATTTGCGGCACAATGCGCGCATAGATAAGAAAACAGCTTCATGCTTGACGCGCGAATTCAAATTTGGTGATATAACTCAAGTGTCTGAAGTACGAACGGGACACTTCAATAATTTTGGAATTGCCGCATCAAGCATGACACGCATCATCAAGTTCTTTCTGCGTCTGCAAACGCATTAAGTTGCAGAGCCAAAAAAGATAATAACAATGTCACGAATGACTCCCTGTTACATGAATGAATCAGCTCTGAGGGGAATGGTCAGTTCCCAAACCGAGATCAATTGAGAACACTGAACAACCAATGAAGGTTGCCGTTGCAAAGGCCTTGTCTCTGAAAACATATTTTTTAAACACCCTTTCTGCGTCAAAACAACAATAGTCTCAGTCTGCTATGCAGATTTGCACAAAATGCTCACGTGTCATCCATAAAGAACCGCCGAAAGTCCGAATTCTGGAACAACTGCGACCATCGAAACAGAAAACACGCAGTAGCACGAAAAACAAAGAAAAAACGAGGAAAGATAAGACGGCGGGTGCAGCACACGAACAAAATAAATGAAAAAAACCATTGCAATCGACTACAACACGATACATTTTGTTAATTCATGTTCGACATTAGCCCTATTTTTATTTTTCGATATAGGATATTTCTCTAGGCACAATTTTATCTCACTGGTGAGCTGAACGTGAGCATGTCTAATCGTATTTCCATTTTCTATTATTCTATATCAACCGACTTCCTGATTCTACTTTCAGTGATTGTCCAACTTGAAGTTGTTGCTTATTTGTTGACTGTCAATCACCTCATCCAAGATTAATGTCACATGAATATGGGCGATGTAAAGTGGCAGCCTAAAGATAGTACACTTGGTGCACACTGTAATGTTGCACATGCACCAGAGGCACTCAGAAGCGCACGTGTGCATGCGTTTTCGTGACTGTGCAACACTGTCTTAACACCATGACTGCATTTCGGCCGTGATGCAACATAAAGTGCACGAGTGAAGCACACGGCGCAACCGACCTTGCAGTGTTGCCGGATTGTTTGTCGCCAGCCAGTTTTGCGTGTGCGGTGCGTCTCTGTCGTTGTGTGTAATGTTTCGCAAGTGCAGGCACCCGATAATACTGCAGCATACGATCGTAGGCGGCATTGCGCACGCGCTGCTGCAGCATCTTCACGTCGTCCTGCGTCACCGGCGCTGCATACTCGTGCACGCTCGCCCAGAACTTGTCGGGCATGTTGTTCTGCGGCCAAAAGAATATGCGTCGTCTGCCGGCCTTGTCGATGCCGGGCACTGCGATGTTCACAATCTCGGGCCCCGTTGGGTATTGCGATTTGGGCACTCTGATTGTCGAGGGCGTTGGCCCGCCGGCACTGCGGATCTTCAGTTTCGGCAGTTTTTGCTCGGCGCCGCTCGGTTCGGGCGTCTGACCGCGTTTCATGACGTTCGGCGTCAGACGGGGCTGCGCCGACTTCAACTGCGACGTCGACGGGTGTTCACCGTTTGTGATGGCACACAGCGCGTCGGTGATCGCCTTCTGACGCTCCATGTTGTGCAGCAGCATGTGCTCGAGTTCGTGCTGAAACGCCACAATCAGCAGCAAAGGCAAGCGAGTCACGACACGGATGTCCAGCTACTACCGGTGCTTTTCACCCTCAGCCTACAGCGCCATCCATGAACGTTGAAGCGCGCGCGTCGCTTCACGCGGCGTCACTTCGCTCCAGCGTTTTTTACACCCACATAGTGTGTCAGAAACACCGAAAAATTTTACATGACTCCTAAAATTTTGGATTACGGTGTCTAAAATCTAAAACATCTAAAAATCGGAAATGCGTTTTCACAGCCTTTTTTGAAATTTTTTTCGCTCCGCGAAGAACGTCAAAACACTAGAAGACATTTGCATTAAATTTGATGGCCAAAGTCGACTGCCGATTAAACACGGTACCATTGCAGACTCTTCCCAGAATTAGCATTTATTTTATGCATTCTCTGTTGACAACCATTTTGAAGCAGTTTGTTTAAGGACCCAGTTTAAAAGGCTAAAACGCTGCAGCGGTGACGCAGCTTCACCTCAAGGCGCTTCATCATTCATGTTGGCGCCGTCAGCGTGCGCTTACATGAATGGAGGAAGTTTCCAAAAACTAAGCAGGGCTCTTCATCATTCCATTCACGTTGAAGCTGCCGCCGATGCGTCAGCGCGTGCGTGCATGAATGGGCCTTAACATAACAGCCACACGACTTGCTAGTCTGTTTGTAGTTTTTGCACTGACGCATCAGCAGTAACGCTACAAAGGTGAGGCGACATGCCTGCAGAGGGTCGAGTTCGTCAGCGGTGGCCGGGTCGTCATCTGGGCTGCGATCGAGCAGAGCGCTGTAGCGCAGACAGTGCACCGCCGTGTCCAACGGGCCGACGTCCGGCAAATCCGGCACAGCCACCCACGTTCCACTGTCTGCGTTGCCGTTGCTTTCTCCTGAACAACTAACTGACTGCATTCCACCAGCAAAACAAAAACGCATGCCCATCCACGCGAGCATTTCAACTTCGAATCAAGTTTTTTTTCAAATCACGTTCTCTACGGAAATGCACTAATACACGACCCGGAACGAAAGCTTTTTAGTATTTGATGCAGTAATTGCTTTGTTTGTTTCACAAACTCTTCCACATCTAACTTTCTTTCAAGCTTTGAAAATCTCAGCTACCTAACCTACGGGCTGGTATCTTTCGGACCCCCCACCCTACCATTTTGGGTCGCCCCCCCGGGCAAACCCCTCAAATTTGGGCGAACACCCTCGGATTCGCCAAAAATCGGGCTCGACCCCCATAGTTGTTCTAGGGGGGGGGGCCTGGGCCCTGGGGGGCCGCCCCCCCCCAAAAATTTTTTCGAATCTATCTCTATCAGACAGGTTTTTTTTGGCTCAGCTATTATCTATTTAAAAAATTTTATCAGCCAGCTATCTATCTAAAAAATTTTGTCTTCGCAGACATAAAATGAGTCAATTTATGACCGAAATTGACCATTTTTGCTCGTAATTCTTGAAAATTTCGCTAATTTTAGATAAAACACGCGTTTATACTTGATTTTTAGTGTATTTTTAGCGTTATTTTGCTGTTTTTACAGCTTTTTAGCGTTTTAGCTATCTATCTATCAAATTTCAAAATTTTGACCGCCCCCCCCCCAATTGAAGAAAGGAACCATGCAACAGCTGGATAAAGTTGTCCTTGGTTTAAACAAAGCACAGACAATAAAAAACAAAACAGAAAAACAGTAACAATTTACCGATCAACACAACAACACAAAGTCACATGCCCCCCCCCCCGGGCCCCGCGCCCCCCCAAAATTTTCCAGCTATCTATCTATCTAGAAAATTTGCTCCAGCTATCTATATCGGCCCCCCCCCAACCCCGGAGCGAAAGGGCGGGGGGGGGGGGGGGTCCACCCCCCCTCCGCCGAAAATCCTGCCCGTGCACGGGCCTATACCCGTGTACCCCCCCCCCCCCCCTTCCCTCGCACCGGGTACTACACTCCCCCCCACCCCCCCTCCCCGAGAAACCCCGGGATCGAACCCCCCCCCCCCCCTCACGGTGGTCAATCTCTTCTCAATTTTTTCCAAAAATACCGTAATTTTTGCATTTTTCTTGACGTTTGTGTCTGTCCCTGCATATATTTTGTTGTTTCTGACCAAACAAGCAGCTTGTTTGCACAAAATATTCTGTATTTTACAAGAATTTCTGTGTTTTTCTAAGGCAAAAATTTGGTATTACCCGTGCGATCCCGTGCACCCCCCCCTCACGAAATTTTTCTGCCAGTGCACCCCCCCCCCTCAGGAAAATTTGCTGCCCGTGCACCCCCCCCCCCTCACCGAGAAGGCACCTGACCCCCCCCCCTCTAAAATTAGGCAAACACCCCCCCTCACCCGAGGTCCCGCTTTCGCTACTGCCCCAACCCCTCGGCTCTGGAGAGCAAAAATGGTCAATTTTGGTAAAAATTGATTCATTAAGACAAAAATTTTCAGATCGATAGCTGGCTGAGAAATTTGTTTTGATATTAGCTGAACCGAAAAAAAACCTCTCTGATGGAGATAGATCCCCCTGAAATAACAACAATGCTCGTCGACTAACCTTTCTTCCTTGAGCCTTTTGACTTTGACGACGAAGGAGTGGTCTTCGAAATGCGGTTTTTTGTTTTCATATTTTAGTTAGCTAAGTAGTTTTGTTCTATTTCAACCGTTTTTACAAATCCATCACAGCTATTAGAGAAACCAGCAGAGCCAAAGAAGCTGAAGAAGTTTTTTGTTTTTATCGACGACGTCGGCACGGCAATCTGTTTTTCACCTGATCACTCCATCTTCGCCCTCGTCGTGATTGCGACAGCGACAACACAACAGTTTTTGTAATCTGAAAATTGCTTGCAGAAAAAATACATTGCGATTTAAATTTAAAAACGCAGCTCAGCCATAGTTGTTTCAGAAATTCAGAGCTGGGGGTTTGGGGGGCCGATATAGATAGCTAAAGCAAATTTTCCAGATAGATAGCTGCAAAGTTTTGGGGGGGGCGGCCGGGCGGGGCATGTGACTTTTGGGGGCGGTCAAAATTTTGCAATTGGATAGATAGATAGCTAAAACGCCAAAAAGCGATAAAAAAGCTAAATAATGCTTTAAAAAAATACGCTAAAAATCAAGCGCATAACGGCGTATTTTACCTAATGATAGCAAAATTTTCAAGAATTTCGAGCAAAAATGGTCAATTTTGGTCAAAAATTGACTCATTTTCTGTCTTCGAACGAAAACAAAAATTTTCAGATAGATAGCTGGCTGGCTGGCTGATAAAATTTTTTGAATATTTTGATATAAAATAAAGAAAATATATAGAAATAAAAATGTTATAATAAAATCTTCTTTGATAGAGAATATAGAATTCGAAAAATTTTTGGAGACCGGGCAAAAATTTGCCGCACAGCAAAAATACGCCGCATGACAAGCTCGCGCAAGCCAATATACACCGCAGAAAATATGCACATGGCAAATTCAAAATACGTCGCAAACAAAATTCGCCGCAATCATTAATTCTGCCCAAAATCACATGGAAACAGCATAATTAAATAAAAATTAATAAAAGACTCTGATTAACTGACAATCGTGATCTAGGCGACGTTATGTGGTTGGCAAATTATGCGTTTCACGACATGTGTCTTGTGCGCCGACCTGTCATGCGACTCTGCCGGCGCTGTGCTCGACCGATTTCGACGATCGATGGCTCAATCAACTCAGAAAAGCACCGGCAACACGTCAATGGGTCGTTTGTGGTTTGTTTCGGCGGTTTTTTTAAATCGACAAAACCCACAATACATCACCGTGTTCCGGATGCTCTGCTGAGTTGATTGAGCCGTCGATCGTTAAAATCGGTCAATGAAATCATGATCTAGGCAACGTTATGTTTTGGCAAATGATGCGTTTCACGACATGTGTCTTGTTCGCCGACCTGTTCACGCGACTCTGCCGGCGCTGTGCTCGACCCATTTCGACGATCTGCGGCTCAATCAACTCAGCAAAGCACCGGCAACAGGTCGTTTGTAGTTTGTTTCGGCGGTTTTTCGGTTGTGTAGTGGGTAACCATGAAATTATCGGGCATCTGAAAAACGGTCTTGTGGTGTGGTATTGACCAAAACCTCCGTCCCTATCGTTTAACGCTATCGGACGACTCTTCGTTGTGGATTTTCCAAATAATTTTCACCGATTTTGACCAAACTTATTTATTTTTGATGAAAAATCACTATTTTTGTTTATTTTCATGCAAAATTATTTTTTTTGTACAATTTTACACCATTTACGCAAAATTTTGGCAAAGTCAATTTTGTGTACCTGCGGTGCCCCTAAACTCCATGTTGAAAATCGTGCCTCCCCCACCAAATCTTCCAGCTACCGTATTACCTCCAATAAACCCCCATGGGGGATTAATACGTCAGCGACTTTTAGGGGTGGGGGTTTATTGGTGGGGTGGGGATTATTGGGGGGGTTATTTACACACAAATTCTAGGGGTGGGGGTTTGTTGAAAAAAGGCAAAAGTACCTTGCATGGCAGGCAAGAAAGCCGCAGAAACTTCTACTTTTCACAGCGATTTCCTTTTGTAACAGCCTTTTGACAATTAACCCCCATGGGGGATTATTTGTGGGGGGATTATTCGGAAACTTGTCGTGGGGGTGGGGGTTTATTGGTGGGGGGATTAATGGGGGGGGGGTTTAATGGGGGTAACACGGTATCTATCGCAAGAAACGACTCCAGCTTTCCATCCCGATTTTGAAAATTTGCCTAATCGACTACATACAACCTTGGTGCCTTGTCCGAAGTGTAGGTCAAAGCCGAGGTCTTGTAAAGTGCTGAACCTATGCCACGCTTTTTTAAGGAATGGTACGTACATCTGCAGGGTGTTTCAGAAGTAGTGGGTAGGTGTTTGACGCGTTATTTCTAGAGTTGTGTTGAGCCATATTTAATGAAATTTTAGACAGTTGTTCAGAAAAGTTCAACTTATATCTGTGCAAAATTTCAGAGAAATTCATTCACCTGGACACGAATAACAGAGCAAAACACTAAAAAATTCAAAAATGGACCAGAAAATACCAAATCATGCGATACCACCGGACAACAAAGGACAACACTCAATGCAAACATTCAAAGGAACACTTCAAAATGTGTGTGGCGATAACAGCAATCCTCAACACCAACTATATACAACAGTCAACTCAATCAAATTTCTTAAAGTGTCCACTTAAAAAATTGACATTAAATTGATGATCACCCCATCTATCGTGTTGCTTGTGTTGTTGAAAGACTCACACATAGGGCCGGTAACCGACAGACACAGAGTGCAGTCTAACTAACCACCTTGCAGAGTAGTCGACTAGAAAGGCGCATGAATAAAGATTTGCAGGCAAACTGACAGGCATAACTGACCAAGTGCTAGGCTAGCTAACGAACTTGCTGAGCAACCGACTAACTGACTGGCTAACTACAATTCTAGTACAGACTCAGTACAGACTACAGTCTGCCCAGCTTCAGAATAACCGACTCTCCTCATTGCCAGCCCTATGGACTGGCAACTGGAAAAACAACGTGCAGGAAACACCTAAGATGACAGACATTAGGTAGGGTGGTACCTACCAACTGGTGCCAACTTTTTGGGGGAAGGTTAGTGGGATACTCGGTCGCCTGCTAAGGTGGGGTGCACCGCGCCAAACGCTAATCGGCTCCAAGGGGGTGCCACCCCACCCCTTAAAAACTTTTTCATGAAACCTATAATTTTCAAAACATCGTAAAACAGTTGAGTGATCAGTGTGACTGAGATTCCACACCTTTATATTTAGCGCATATTATGCGACTTGAAACATTAAACAAAAATTTGTGATTATGGGAACATTTTGGCAGGGGGTACCCACTGGGCGGGGGATGGCTGCCGAATCATGAAGGGGTGTGGGAGTACCTACAGAGGGGGTCTCGGGTTTTGAGGGGTGGGTGTCACAGAACCCTTCCCACCCCCCTCCACCCGCACGAGGAACAACTTCGTGTTTGGAAGGACAGCCCCCTCACATCTTCGGTACTTAGCTACCTTGCAGGGTAGGCGTTTATAGACTCATACGCAGACATGCCAGATTCAAAACTGCAGTCTGGTTAATTTATACTGTTGTTTTACTTGACTGACTTTTGAAAACTGGTTTTAATTCATTGAAACGTTGATTACAGTGATAAAACTATCGATTTCAAAAGATAAATGCAAAAAATGCATAAAAAAGATAAATGCATAAAAAAGACACATTAAAAATAATTTTTATGTTTTTTAATGTTTCGCATAAAAATGTACATAAAAATGACAAAAAGCAAAATTCTCTTTTCCATTTTTATGTCTGCATAAAGAGGTAACATTATTAACTCGTTAAGCAGCATGAGTGCTGCATCCGAGGGCATAAAAAAGTTGTTTTTCCTGTGCATTAGCCTCAATGCATCGCTTGCACTTATCCGCCACGGCCAAAGCCGCCTTTTCGCGCATGTACGCTAGTCTAGCAAGTCCGAAAAGCCGGTAAATATGAAAAAACCAAAAAAAACAATCGGATTGAAAAAACATTTTGTATTCATGCATGCAACGATTCGGCTGCATACAAGCTAATGTTTCACCCGGTGGCAAACAAGAACCCCCAGTTGCGTGCTGAAATCAATGTTTTTGCGTGTTTTTCTCTGTCATTCGTGTGCAGCCAAATGAATTTTTCTAAAATTTTGCACAAATCTAAGTTGAACTTTCTTGAACAACTGTTTAAAATTTCATTGAATATGGTTGAACACAACTCGAGAAATAACGCGTCAAACACCTACCCACTACTTCTGAAACACCCTGTAGTTGTTCGCTGTCTGCAGTACACATGTATACCAGAGTCAGTCAGCCAGCTCAACCAGTTTTGATCAAGCACTTAGTTGTAAGTGCATAAAAAACACATGTACAAACTACGCTGCATTGCAGACCAACCAAAGTTGGTCCATATACATTACAGTGCCATATTATACCTCTTCTCTTCTAAGTCATTTATTTTCCGCATTTTTGGAACTGCGTTTTTTCGCAAAGTTTTGTTACAAAATTGTCATGCAACTATTAACTGAAGCACAAAAACAAAATTTTTTACTTTTTATTTCAAAGTGTTTTCTTTCCCAAAACAAAGCAGAATGCGACAAAACAGTTTTGTCATCGTGTACCACATTCATTAAAAACTTATATTTGGTAAAAAACCGCAACAGCAAGTTATTATGACAAGTCACCAATGTAACATTGATTCATTGCTTAATCGACTGATTTTTGTGAACGCGCAAGGAACCGTTGAACCGCGCCAATTATCCGTGACTGAAACTAGCGAACAGGTTTACGTTTAACGCTAGCTTTTTGTAACTATGCGGACTCTGAATGCTGTAAGCAGAATGAAGTGTTTTTTTAATTTTTTTGGGAGGTTTGAATTTTGATTCTGCTACACTTTCAGAACGCCAACTGTTGTTAAAAAAATTTATTGCATCAGGAGTTGACCTCTTTGTGCATATGGGGACGCGAGGCGTTCATTGCACAGTCGTCGCTTCTAGAACTTGAGCCACCGGTGCGCGTTTGTGGCGACACTCATGGCCAGTACAGTGATCTGATTCGACTCTTGAATCGAGGAGGGCATCCTCCGCAAAACAAGTACCTGTTTCTTGGTGACTATGTCGACCGGGGTCGTCAGGTTTGTGTTTATGGTCCTTAATTTTACACGAACCACGTAGACGAAGAACTTTAACGTTAGATAAATCCATTTTGTTGTAGAGCCTTGAGACATTCTGTTTGCTGTTATGCTACAAACTGAAGTACCCTGAGCAAGTGTATCTGCTGCGCGGGAACCATGAGTGCGCATCAGTGAATCGCGTCTACGGATTCCTCGACGAACTGAACCGCCGTTCGTATGGAGCTCGGTTGTGGCAGGTTCAGCATCTTCCATGTTCACGTAGTGTCTGACTAAAGCTTTGATTGTTGTTTTCGGTTGCAGACATTCCAAGACATGTTCAACTGCATGCCATTGAGTGCTCTAATTTCCGGGCATATACTTTGCATGCATGGCGGTTTGTCCCCTCAACTACAAACAATTGAACAGTTGCGCCATATACAACGACCGGTCGGTATTGCAGCTAAGCTGATCCTTGCAACCGAGTTGCATCATCACGGTTGTCGCTTGGCAAATGTTAAAAGTGAAAGTGAAAACGGACTTTGAAAACAACTTCAGATCAACCCCACGATCCCTTGCGCTACTCCATCATTAGTACTCGATTTGCTCTGGTCCGATCCGGACAAATGGGTCACTGGCTGGCAACGAAACGAACGGGGGGTTTCACACATCTTTGGGCAGGTAAAGAACGTTTGACAAAGTTCTTGCTCTTGTCAAAAGGTACCTTTTATAAATCAAGAACGTGTATTTTTACTTGTGTTGACTTTGATTCTATCGATCTTCTCAAACAACCATAGGACGTTGTGACCAGATTCTGTGAATCAACGGGGATTCAGTTGATCGTCCGCGCCCATCAAGTAGTCCAAGACGGATACGAGTTTTTCTGCGGTCAGAAACTCGTCACCATTTTTTCGGCGCCTAATTATTGTGGACAATTTTTAAATTCGGCAGCCATGATGTACATCGCCGAAGATCTCGGTTGCTCATTCGATGTCATGCTACCTTAGATTCTGAATCTAAATTGTCACTCGCTCTTTTGCCGTACAGCCGTCGTGGATCTTTTGGTTTAACAAAATAAAAAAAATTATTCACATCGAAGAAGAATTGATGCTGATCTTATTGACGTTGATCGCTGTATTTATTGATGCTACGTTTTCTGAAGGAAATTAAATAAAATCTAGCAGTAGAAATTGTGATACCATTTGAAGGAAAGCAACATCTCACCTCAATACGGTACTTTTAATGGTAAGTCGCAATTTCCCAATGCAGTTTGCCCTCACAAACAACAACAATAATGTCCAGTATGCATTGGGTGGAAAAGCAAGCTATAAACAGCAGCAGCATGCAGCCGTGCACATTGCAAAAGGAGTCGATCAATAAATAATGCACCAGTGTGCTGCCTCTGTTGTGCACTCAGACTCTCTTGTTGGCTTATGGCTCAGCATTACGAGAACGCACAAAGGCGGCTGCGTCTGTTTTGGTTGACGAAAATATCGACGCAACCTAATATGCGCTATGGATATTTTTGGCGCTATTTCAGACAGGAAAGCAGTGCAGTTCTGTGTGAGAGCACACACGAGTTTGTTAGTTTGTGCCGATGCTGGTCACCTTAGTGACTGAACAGACTCAGAAACTTCGAAGCTACAAAAACGCATCATGACTGACTTTTGAACAGTTTTTGACGACAATTCGTTGTTTTACATGGTCGAAAACTAAAAAATCGGCAACTGCATGAAAACGTCGCGATAAACGCAACAGGCAATGCCGGCGAAACCTGAAAAGTCGGCTGAGTGTGTGAAAGTCGTTGTTCGTTGCCGGCCGATGAGCGAAGGAGAAGTCTCGGACGGACATGAGCGGTCAGTTGGTTTAGTTTGATTTAAAGTTCTCATCACTTGAAGAAAAATAAGTTGTTGTTTTGATAACATTGTATGTGCAAAATAACTCATTTGTTTCAATCAGTTTTTCAATTTATCTCTTGCCCTTGGCACTCAGTGTCTGAATCGTTTCGGGTTATTATTCGCAGATACCGTTTCTTCTTCAGAATTGTCAACATCGATTCGTCACGTGGAGTGATTGACATCAAGAATCCAAAGACACCGAATGATCCACAAAGAACGTTCACGTTCGATGCTGTTTATGACTGGAAGTGAGCAGTTTTTTATTACCGTATTACCTCTAATAAACCCCCATGGGGGTTTATTTCTTCAGCGACTTCTGGGGGTGGGGGTTTATTTTTGGGGGGGGGGGGGTTTATTTTGGGGGGGGGGGTTATTTGGAAACCATTTTTAGGGGTGGGCAAAATGGCAAAAATACCTTCCATGGCAGGAAGGAAGTCGCAGAAACTTCTACTTTTCACAGAGATTTCCTTTTGTAACAGCCTTTTGTAATGAAATTACCATTAACTCATCCCTTTGGGGTCTTTGGTAGCACAATTTCACCAATGTCACTGCATTCAGCCACTGAAATCGCTGGGTATGTGTTTCAAACAGGTTTTAAATAAACCCCCATGGGGGTTTATTTTGGGGGGGGGGGATTATTTGGAAACTTGTCGATGGGGTGGGGGTTTATTTTGGGGGGGTTTAATTTGGGGGGGGGGGTTTAATAGAGGTAATACGGTATTTCACTTCATCAAGTAATAAAAACGCAATTAAAAATCGCTTTACTTCGACAGCTCTAAACAAACGGACATTTACGACGAAATCGTACGGCCACTGGTCGATTCAGTACTAAACGGTTTCAACGGCACTGTGTTTGCGTATGGTCAGACTGGATCGGGCAAAACATACACGATGGAAGGAATTCGCAATGATGCAGAACTAGTTGGCATCATTCCACGGTCGTTCGAACAAATCTTTCAAAGTATTGCTAGATCCACAAATCAGCAATACTTGATTCGCGCCAGTTATCTGGAAATATATCAGGTGCGAATAGTGTTTTTTTTGCTTAATTGCCGGAGAATGCACAAATGCACAATCAATTAAATTTGTGGCGTCTTCGTTTGAAAGATCATTCATTTTATGCAATACAGGAAGATATTCGCGACCTCCTGCACAAAGATCAGTCAAAACGGCTCGAATTGAAGGAACGTCCCGATATGGGAGTTTACGTGAAAGATTTATCGTCGTTCGTTACAAAAAGCGTGCAAGAGATCCAGCATGTCATGACTGTTGGCAATCAGAATCGCAGCGTCGGGTAATTTTTTATAATTTATTTATAAAAAACCAAAAAACCAAAATACAATCAAAATACAAATATTGTTCAGAGCAACCGATATGAACAAGCAATCAAGCCGTTCGCATGCGATATTCATTGTGACAATTGAATGTAGCGAGCCAGGCGCTGACGGTAAAAACCACATCAGAGTCGGCCGGTTGAACATGGTCGATTTGGCAGGCAGTGAACGACAGGGAAAAGCAGGAACCAGTGTAAGTGCCTGATTTTTTAAAGTTCTATAGTTCTGGTTATTTTAAAGTTCTATTTTCTAACGTTCTGAACCCTTATCATTTTCTCAACAGCTGCTTTTGTGCAGGGTGAGCGATTCAAAGAAGGCACCAAAATCAATCTTTCATTGTCCGCCTTGGGCAACGTTATATCGGCGCTTGTGGATGGCAAAAGCACGCACATACCATATCGAGACTCCAAGCTTACAAGATTGTTGCAAGGTGAAAGTCTTTAAATGCATGTCTAGTAACGCGTTTTCGATGGCTGTTATAAAAGTTTCAAGGTTTCAGATTCACTTGGTGGTAATGCAAAAACTGTGATGATTGCCAATGTTGGCCCGGCTAGTTACAATTATGAAGAAACATCAAGTACATTGCGGTATGCTAATCGCGCCAAGAACATACAAAACAAACCGCGAATCAACGAAGACCCTAAAGACGCACTGTTGCGCGAATTCCAGGAAGAAATTGAAAGGTGGGTTCAATGCCATGTATGCAAATCTAAATGTAGCAAATTTAAAATCGTTAATTCAATTTTATTTAGCAACGCAACGCATTTAGCTAGTCTTGAATTTAACTAAGACTTAATTTTTTGAGCTCAGCAATTCAACTTAAAAAGAGCACGCGGAGATAGCGTTCAAATTTCTGGCCAATAAATTAACCGCATAAAAGGTTTGATCGCTGTATTTCAGATTAAAGACCAAACTGGCTGCTCGGGGTTCAAAGGGAAATTTAGAACAATCGCGCAAGTCACGCAGCAGAAAAGTGCGTGTTGGAGAATCTGGTGAAAGTATCACTGACAATAGAGAAGAAGAAATGACTGATATGGACATTCTTGAAGAGCAACAATCACGACTGCAGGCCGAGCGAGAAGCAATCATGCAGAGCAGCATTATGCAAGAGGTATGCAATGCTTTTTGAATTGGAACTAATTGGAATTTATTTTTTATGCTTTAGACACTATGTTAAAGGCAATACTACAAACAACCCACGGTATTGATTTTTTAATTTGTTGTATTTTTTGTCACTGTATTTGTTAAGTGAGGACATTTATTTGACAAATAGTCAAAAACATTTTTAGGACAAGGATAAGTTGCTTCATTCGTTGGAGGAGCGGGCAGCCCAACTGAAGCAACAACAAGAGGCGCAGGCGGCAGTTTTAGCAAAAATTCAAGCGATGGAATCAAAATTGCTCAGCGGCGGGAAAAACATCATTGATCATACACACGATCAGGAAAGAGCATTAGAAAAGAAACGACAGGAGTTGACAGAACAAAAGGTCTGTGGCCCTTGAATTAAGATCTTTTGTCACAACTCGTTTGAAAACGTTCTTGTTCGGTTTTGGACTAAATGTCGTTTTGCACGTTTTAGCAAAAGGACCGCGAAATTGTGCAGCAGCTCGAAAGTCAGGAAGAAAACGTATTGGAGATTCAGTCCAACGTGAACACTCTTGAACAGGAAGTAGAGATCAAAACAAAGAAGCTGAAAAAGGCAACTTTTACTTCCATTGAAACTCAGTTTTTACCGTGTTTTTTTTTGAAAATATATGTGTAATGTGGTGTGTAATGTGGTGTAGTGTAATGTGTGTAATGCATATAATGTATAAATCTGAACAATAAATATTTCAAATTCCAGATGGTCAACAAATTGCAACAGATTAAAGCAGAAATGAGCGACCTCAGCGTTGAACATTCAACTAGTCGACAGGACTTAGAAACCAATATTACTGAACTAACCAAAGAACTGAAATTGAAGTGAATTTTTGATATTTTAATTGATATTGAATATTTTCGAACAGCTACAATTCATTGATTGTGATCAACATACAATAAGAGATAGAAGCAATCGAATTTACTTTCAGAATTCTGATCATCGAGAACTTTGTGCCTCACGATGTACGTCAGCGAATAGTTGATCGCGCTGTATTCGACGACGAAAGTGACGCTTGGAAGCTTATGCCTTTAGCTGACGTCAAATCGTCCTCAACGTCTCAAAACGTCGGGTCTCCGCTTCCCGCTTTGGCCAGTCGACCAGTTTCAAAACCTGGCGTGCGACGGCCCATGTCGGACTTCGCTCGCATTTCATTCGCGCAAACGCCCGATAACGATCGTCATGCAATGATGCGTTTTCACGGCGAAAACATTCTTTCCCTTCGCCTTGAGCCACACGAACGAACAACGAGAGACTATGTAGCACCAGAAATAGCACCGGAATTGCAGGTGTAATTGTGGTTTTTGTTTTAAAACTGCCATCCCGCCAAAAGGCAAGCAACAACTAAACAGTCTAACTACCAGTAAAATCAATAATACAGCACAGTCGAGTGTCGTAATTGTATTTTATACTTTCTGTGCAGGATGCTATTGATGAAGCAATCCATGAAGAAGAAACAAAAGAAAAAACGTTGCTTATTGATGCTTCACTGGTGCCCGCTGGGCCATCAGCATTAACAAAGTAAGTTTTACTGTTTTGTCCCAGAAAACCAATCTAAACATAAAATAGCAAACACGACATGACCGTTTTTTAGATCTTCTTCCAAAGCATCGAAAGCCGCAGACAACCCCGGCAATCAAAATGCCGCTAAAATACGCGGTAACGTGCGGCCGATGACCGGTTCAAAAAACGCCCGTGCCGCCCACACAATGAATTCGCAAAACTCCTCGAAAACTCAGCAATCGATCGACCAAGCACTTCAGGGATTAAACACAAAATCATCCGCAGCCAGCACCAGCAACAGAAAAATCTACCCAAGAGCTCGTGGTCTCGTAGGCCAAAAGTAGACGAGTATCACTACCATTCGAAGGCAGCTAAAGAATTCAGGGATCATGCTCGTGAGTTCTTGGTCGAAAAACTTAAATGCACGCACGGTTTATTTTATGAAAACATATGACATTAAATAACATTTTCCAATTACAGTCATCATTAGCAACGACAACGATCTGCACGTTTCGGTGACGTCAACAATTGACTTTGGATCTACCGAATCATTAGAAGACCGAATCACCTTTTACAGCAACAGTAATAGCCTGATGTTGAGCAGTTATGATCAACGAACTGATGAAATTTACCAAAAGTCGCATTCAAATTCTCTACCAAACAGCAAAATTCGCCACTCCATTTCTCCTCAACCGTCTACATCTTCGCAACAGGATAATGAAAACAAGGAAATACAGCAGTCAACCAAAAACCGAATGCAACCACTGCCAGATTTAATTGCTTGCCTGGAAAACAGTTTGTCTTTGTGCACTTTTGATGGCGGTGAACAAGAAACTGAAGTAAATAATCGTGATCTGAAAGAACCCCATTCGACTGCGTGCTGCTGTTCATCGTTGGTTGCACTAGCCACAACGTCAACTTGCTATTCAGATTCCGATTATGCTGATGGGATTGACACAAAGATTTTGAGCCGCCTACGACTATTCAGTAAACGAAAGCGCGACGCCAAGAAGTTTCGAGAATGTGACTCCAAAAAGCCGCTACGCTACACCACCCGAACAAGCAGTCACAATGATCAACATCGCTCGAAGCACCACAACCCAATGGCAAACTCAAATCGATGCGTCACGTTGATAAAACATCCAAACAAAATCTGTGGTCGATCAGTAAAAACTGAACGTGCGCAGCACAAACTGGAGCAAGAAAACAACTTAGAGCGACCATTTGAACAAATACTTTCAGAAGTTTATCATCAGTTAACGGGCTTTCTTTTGTGGTTAATTTTAATTCGAATTCTGGTGTTTGTAATTACTATTCTGTTGACCATTAATAATGCCAGCCGCAATATCACTTTTTGACGGAATGTAAACTGCGTATAATAGTATAATAATATAAACTTGGATTTTTGCATTTTTTCTTTTTGTGTTAAAAAAGAAGAGAACCACATTCACCGCACATGTACTTTTAAATATCAAGCCTTACTTATAAACTCAACTTTTACTACTGAACCAACTACTGACATTCCATATTGCACAATTCAAGGCATCTGTTGAGTGCTGATATTTTGGACTTTTGAAGTTCTTGAAATCGTTGCTGTTAATTTGTTTGATATCCTGTTTATTTTCACAGAATCAAGTTGTCTAATTTTGGCACTGTACTGCGATATTATTTTATTTCAAATTTCTACTGAGTTACAGAGGAATTGAACAGTGTGGGCGGCAACACATTGACTAAAGTCGGGCAAAAAATAAAATAAATTAAGTTGTCCCATTGGATGAAGAGTTATGAAAGCAACAACACAATTGTTTTGTATTAGTCGTGCATGCGCTTTTGTGCCCGCTGTATCCGATCGTGAATGACAGTGAATCCAAACAGTACCGAAGACGAGGGGGGGTGGGGGGGGGGTCACGCGACACCCACCCTCCAAAACGTGACACTGGACCATCCACCCCCCCTCGAAATTTGCCAGACACCCCACCCACCCCCCACCCCCCCCCTACGTGGACATAAGTAACAGTGACACCCCCAAAAATTTCCTCGGACCACTCAAAAATCATGAAATTTTGCTCAAAAATCATGATTTTTTGTCTCTAAAGTCCATGATATAAGCTGAATATATGATAACTTGATATTCTGCATTGTAATTCAAAGATTTTGCAGCAAAATTTAGCGTTTTTTCTTCAAAATTTAAGCGAAAAAATATCATGGCTGGGGTGGGGATGTGCAGTGTGCACCTTCCAGAAATTTTTCTAAAATAGTGCACCGTATCACTGTACCATGACTGACACCCCCCACTAAAAAATTTTCGGCACCCCCCCCCCCCTCGAAAATTTGCTTTCGCTTTCGGTACTGAATCCAAATGGTTTTTTTATCGATCAATCGGTAAAGTAGCATAAATTATTTTATTATTATTATCAATTATTCGAGCACCGGTTCCGGAAAACGTAAGGTATTGTACCAAACTTCGGTGGAAACGAGCAATTCTGCCCGGAGACCCAATTTACCCTCGGCTCTGGAGGGAGTAGACCATGTCACGCGACACCCACCTTCTAAAACCTGACACTGGACTAGGGTTAGGGGCTTTGAAAAAAAAAATTTTTCGTTTTTTTAATTTTGGATTTTTTTAAACTTAAAAAAATTGCATTTTTTTCTACTTTGCTCTGAAAACTCGATTTATGGCATAATTTTTTGAAAGTTCAAACCAAATTTTCTTCCCAACTTCTTTGTGTGCTTAGGTACATGTCATGTCATTATTTGGTTATTTTGAACGACGTACTCCATGTTTTTCAATTTGGATGACTTCTAGGGTCAATTTTTAGCGTTGAAAAGACTTGACTGAATTGAAATATCGTTTCGGAATTTGTTGCAACTTAGAACATGTTTTTCAGTCGGTAGGCCATGAGATGAACATGATATCTTGTTGATTGGCGTATGTTATACTATAGATACTTATTACCCTATAGATGGTATACTATTGGCTAATTATTCATTAGTTGACGAATGAATAATGGGGTTTTTAAATTATTTGAATAATACTATTTTGAATAATGAGTAATGGGCTCATTATTCAAATAGTACTATTAATGACGAATGAATAATGCAAACAAAAAGATTGAAAAAAGATTAAAACAAGTTGCACACGTTGCAAAAATTTGTGTGCTCAGAACACACCTTGATTGACCATACCAACCTCGCATTTTGTGATACCTCCATGAGCATTGAAAAGTGACAAAAACATGTACATTGACAGGAAGATACTGAAATCTACTTGTAAATTTCCACTGATGGTGCACCAAAACAAACTTCTGAAATTAAAAATGACCTCGCGGTTGATTTGTTTTGTTTGTTTATGCAGTGTGTCAAAACTGTATCATGTTTTTTCCGCATTTCAACCTTGGGCCACCTGAAATCTGCATGTTGCACAACTTGTTTTACACTTTATCCGCGAATTCGTAATAGCTGTGCAAAATTGAACACATTTTTTGAAATCCTGAGTGCATTTTAGTTTGGAAAAGTAAAAGAATCGTTTAATTTGGTCTTATATAACTCGAGATACAGCCATTTTTGTCCAGAAAATTGAAAAATCAACGAACCCAAAAATGAAAGGAAATCATGCGAGGGGGTTGTTTTGTATGTGGCATACACACATACGTATGTGAGCAATTATGCACCCCTCACGCGTAAGTCACAAGAGACGATGTTATGTTTCTCTCTGTTGTTGTTGTGTTTATCTGTGTGCACACACATTTTTTTACGACAAGCAACGGTTAATGGCTATATCTTTTACACCGTTTATCCGTTTGAACTGAAATTTGGATATGTTATACCTGAACACCTAACAACTGTTGCCAACTAGTTTTATTCTGAACCGATTAGGAAAGCAGACGTTAGGGCCTTTAGTTATAACTAAACATTTTTTTCGCTTTTATCAGTGTTGATTTGTTTAAAATTCTGATTTGCACTTGATTCTCTCCGCCATTGATGATTTGCACTTGATTCGATAACTAAAACAGCAATGTGTTAGGGGAAAAAATGCAGGGTGGCAGGTGAAAGTCAATGAACAATCGTTCATTATTCATTAATCATTTATTATCGTTACAGGAAGACCGCGTGCACAAAAGTTTCACGCGTTGGGGAAAAGCCGGACACCGAACCAGACACATGACGTCATCCGACGTCTTTCGTCAGCTACCGTAACCCAATTTTGAATTCCCGCGATTCTGTGAAACGTTTTTCCTATCCCTGTGTGCAAAGGCACAGAGAACGGGGACCAAAATGAAAGATAATACTATCGGCAAATTATTCATGTGAATAATGAATAATTTGAAAAATTACGTGAATAATACAATTTGAATAATATATTACTCATTCGTCATTCATTATTCAAATTCAGTGTTTGATGAATGAATTATTCATACCATCTCATCTATATGTTATAGGTCTACAATGGAGTTGTGCGATATATTGTTAAACAATTGGAGCGGAGGTGTTCGTCAACGTAATGCATCATTATTAAAACAGCTGCATCTGCTCCGGTGCTCCTCCTCCATTACACAAGAAAGAAAAAAATGCAAAAACTAAATTGATCATTTTCACCTTATCAAAAGGCTTGGCTTAGGATTAGGATTAGGTTTAGGATCAGGAACCTACAACGACTCATTACAAGCAACCTCAGATCAAAAATCAAAAAAATCACTTTTAAGAATGTATACAAATCGTTGGTCAATACCACATCACACGACCGTTTTTCAGATACCCGATAACATGGCCACATGTTAAAATTTAGCGTTTTTCTTTTAAAATTTAAACGAAAAAATATCATGGGGGGTGCACCCCCCACAGAAAATTTTGAAAAATGCACCCCCCCCATGGGTGTCCCACGTTACCATAGTTTGGCCCCCCTCACTTTTTGGTTGGCACCCCCCCCCCTTCGAAATTTTTTTTGGGCCCACGGTACTGACCCTTACCCCCCCCCACGTGACGACACTAGGGTTGTTAAACAAAAATCAAAAAAGTGATTAAAAAAAACAAAAATGCCGATTTTTTTCGAAAAATTTTTCTCTAATATGCGGTTGGCCTGTCTGACAACTATGTCCTAATTCTAATTCTAAATCCTAATTCTAAGCTAAACATTATTTTGACCTAATCCTAACATAAGCCAAGCCTTTTCAAGAAGGAAGATGCAAGAACAATTGCGTTTTGAACAAGATCTTGTTGGGGCGTGCACGCGCGCTAGTGGATCCATGAGCATGAGCATGCCGATGCCGTGCGCGTGCGCTTTAGTAATGAAGGTTTAGGATTGAGGTCACCAAAACAAAATCTGCAAAGTTCCGCCATACGGGAGTCATTCGGGAGGCGCTTGCTTATCATATGTGGTTCTTCGGACTCCCTGATTGATTTAGCACAACTTTGATTGTTGAAATTAAAAAAAAAAAATTTTGAAAACAAAAATGACGATTTTTGTTTTTTTAACCAACCCTAGACGGTACCGAAGACGAGGGGGTGGGGGGTACACCCCTCAGAGCACCCGAGACCTCCGGGGGGTCACGCGACACCCACCCCCCAAAACCTGACACTGGACCACCCACACCCAGTACCGTGGGCCCAAAAAAATTTTCGAAGGGGGGGTATGGTGCCCAGTACCGTGGGCCCAAAACAATTTTCGAAGGGGGGTATGGTGCCGTGGGGGGGGGGGGTGCCGACCAAAAAGTGAGGGGGGGTCCAACCTATGGTAACGTGGGACCCCCCCATGGGGGTCCCATGGGGGGTGCATTTTTTCAAAATTTTCTGTGGGGGGGTCCACCCCCCACCCCCCCCCATGATAATTTTTCGCTTAAATTTTGAAGGAAAAACGCTAAATTTTGCTGCAAAATCGTTGAAATTACAATGAAGATAGTCAAGTTATCATATATTCAGCTTATATTATAGACTTTATAGACAAAAAAATCATGATTTTCGAAAAAATTTTAGGGTGCTCGGAAAATTTTGGGGGGGTCTCCGCCAGACAAAATTTCATGGGGGGTGTGGGGGGGGGGGTGTCGGCCAAATTTTCGAGGGGGGGGGTCCGATGGGGGGGGGTGCCCGGTTTTAGGGGGGGTGGCACGGTGCCCCCCCCCCCCCCCCCCCTCGCCCACGGTAGGTGCCGTGGGGGGTTGGGGGGTGCCGACCAAAAAGTGAGGGGGGGGGTCCAAACTATGGTAACGTGGGACCCCCCCCCCCCACACCAAGGGGGTGCATTTTTTCAAAATTTTCTGTTGGGGGGGTCCATTCCCCAGTAGCGAAAGTGCGGGGGGTGCGGGGTCCACCCCAGTACCGTGGGCGCAGTAGCGAAAGTGCGGGGGGGGGGGGGGGGGGGGGGTCCACCCCCCCCCTCAGCCGAAAATCCTGCCCGTGCACGGGCAGAGACCCGTGGACCCCCTCTCCCCCTTTACCTCGACACGGGTACTAGACTCCCCCCCCACCCCCCTCCGCGAGAAAACACGGGATCGCACCCCCCCTCACGGTGGTCAATATCATCTCAATTTTTTCCAAAAATACCGTAATTTTTGCATTTTTCTTGACGTTTGTGTCTGTCCCTGCATAGATTTTGTTGTTTCTGACCAAACAAGCAGCTTGTTTGCACAAAATATTCTGTATTTTACAAGAATTTCTGCGTTTTTCTGAGGCAAAAATTTGGTATTACCCGTGCGATCCCGTGTACCCCCCCCCCCTCACGAAATTTTTCTGCCAGTGCACCCCCCCCTCAGGAAAATTTGCTGCCCGTGCACCCCCCCTCACCGAGAAGGCACCTGACCCCCCTCCCTCTAAAATAAGGCAAACACCCCCCCTCACCCGAGGTCCCGCTTTCGCTACTGCGTGGGCGGGGGGGGGGGTGGGGGGTACACCTAGGGTTGTTAAAAAAAACCAAAAATCGTCATTTTTGTTTTTTTTTAAATTTTTCTTTAAATTTCAAAAATCAAAGTTGTGCTAAATCAATTAGGGAGTTCGAAGAACCACATATGATATGCAAGCGCCTCCGGAATGACTCTCGTATGGCGGAACTTTGGAGATTTTGTTTTGGTGACCTCAATTACCCCTTTTCCAAACCGTTACCATACCTCTTCTAGTGTTTTGACCCCCAAAACGTCACTAATTGTCCCCAGCCCAAGTAAAATACACATACCGGCTTGATGTGTTTCTGATGGCTCAATTCTGATGATGTGTCACGACGGCAGGACACGAAACGGCAACCAGACAACGTAACGCTTCCAAACGGAGCAGCTCGGACGCTCAAATTTAGATTGCGAGGCGAATCGTCACCTTAACTGCATCGGAAATGGTAAGCCAACCTTTGGGACGCTCAAAAACTTCATCGCAGATGTTGTTGAAGCCTGAAATCAGTCGGTAAAACGGTCCAAAATCGACCGCTAAAGGTTTTACGAGGTAATATCAAAGAAAATTTTTGTTGAACTTTCAAAAAATTGTGCCAAAATTGAGGATTTTAAAGCATATTAGAAGAAAATTTTTCGAATTTTTTTTTAAAATTGGCATTTTTGTTTTTTTTAATCATTTTTTTAAAAAACAAATTTTGATTTTTGTTTAACAACCCTAGGTACACCCAGTACCGTGGGCGAGGGGGGGTGGGGGGGGGGGTACACCCCCCAGAGCACCAGAGACCGTCGGGTGGGGGGGGGGGGGGGGCACCGTGCCACCCACCCCCCCTAAAACCGGGCACCCCCCATAGTTGTTCCAGAGCCGAGGGGTTGGGGGGGGCCGATATAGATAGCTGGAGCAAATTTTCTAAATAGATAGATAGCTGGAAAATTTTGGGGGGGCCGCGGGGGGGGGCATGTGACTTTGGGGGGCCGGTCAAAATTTTGAAGTTTGATAGATAGATAGCTAAAACGCTAAAAAGCTATAAAAACAGCAAAATAATGCTAAAATTACACTAAAAATCAAGTATAAACGCGTATTTTACCTAAAATTAGCGAAATTTTCAAGAATTACGAGCAAAAATGGTCAATTTTGGTCAAAAATTGACTTATTTTATGTCTTAGAAGACAAAAATTTTCAGATAGGTAGCTGGCTGAAAAATTTTTTTAGATAGATACCGTATTACCTCTATTAAACCCCCCCCAAAAATTAAACCCCCCCCAAAAATAAACCCCCACCCCCTCGACAAGTTTCCAAATAATCCCCCCCCCCCCAAAATAATCCCCCATGGGGGATTATTGAAACCTGTTTGAAACACATACCCAGCGAATTCAGTGGCTGGTTGCAGTGAAAATGATGAAATTGTGCTACCAAAGGCCCCAAATGGATGAGTTAATGGTAATTTCATTACAAAAGGCTGTTGTAAAAGGAAATTTCTATGTAGAATAGAAGTTTCTGCGACTTCCTTCCTGCCATGGAAGGTATTTTTGCCATTTTGCCCACTCCTAAAAATGGTTTCCAAATAAACCCCCCCCCAAAAAATAAAGCCCCCCCCCCAAAAAAAATAAACCCCCACCCCCAGAAGTCGCTGAAGAAATAAATCCCCATGGGGGTTTATTAGAGGTAATACGGTAATAGCTGAGCCGAAAAAACCTGTTTGATAGAGATAGATTCGAAAATTTTTGGGGGGGGCCGCCACCCCCGCCCCCCAGGCCCCCCCCCCCTAGAACAACTATGACCCTCCCCATCGGACCCCCCCTCGAATATTTGGCCGACACCCCCCCACACCCCCCATGAAATTTTGTCTGGCGGAGACCCCCCATAATTTTCCGTACACCCTAAATTTTTTTTCGAAAATCATGATTTTTTGTCTATAACATAGTTGCTTTGCCTACATTACTAAACCAAAGCCAAGTTTACAGTCTGTTTTGTTGTTTAGTTCGGTTTCAATGAAGTCGTTGTAGGTTCCTAATCCTAAGCCCAATCCTAATCCTAATGAAGTCGTTGTAGGTTCCTAATCCTAAACCTAATCCTAATCCTAAGTGAAGCCTTTTTAACAAAGTGAAAGTGCCTTGATTGACAGCTTTGTTGAAGGGGTGAAACATTGGGATCAGGGATCAGCTCCAGCTCCGGTTTAGCTTTGTAGTTTTACGAACATAGTTGTTCTAGGGGGGGGGGGCTGGGGGGGCCGGCCCCCCCCAAAAAATTTTCGAATCTATCTCTACCAAACAGGTTTTTTTGGCTCAGCTATTATCTATCTGAAAAATTTTCTTAGCCAGCTATCTATCTAAAAAAAATTTGTCTTCGAAGACATAAAATGAGTCAATTTTTGACCAAAATTGACCATTTTTGCTCGTAATTCTTGAAAATTTTGCTAATTTCAGGCAAAATACGCGTTTATACTTGATTTTTAGTCTATTTTTAACATTATTTTGCTGTTTTTATAGCTTTTTAGCGTTTTAGCTATCTATCTATCAAACTTCAAAATTTTGACCGGCCCCCCAAAGTCACATGCCCCTAGGGTTGTTAAACAAACATGAAATTTAAAAAAAAGTGATTAAAAAAAAACAAAAATGCCGATTTTTTTTTTTTTTAAATTCGAAAAAATTTTCTCTAATATGCTCTGAAAACCTCAATTTTGGCACAATTTTTCGAAAGTTCAACAAAAATTTTCTTTGATTATACCTCGTAAAACCTTTAGCAGTCGATTTTGGGCCGTTTTACCGACTGATTTTAGGCTTCGACAACATCTGCGATGAAGTTTTTGAGCGTCCCAAAGCTTAGCCTACCATTTCCGATGCAGATAAGGTGACGATTAGCCTCGCAGAGCGTCCGATTGTGCTCGCTGCACCGTTTGCAAGCGCCACGTTGTCTGGTTGCTGCTTCGTGTCGTGTCGTCGCGACACCATCAGAAGAATTGATCGAATTTCAAGGCGGTATGTTTGTCTTCACTTTAGCATTAGCTTAGCTGGGGACAATTAGTGACGTTTTGGAGGTCAAAACACAAGAAGAGGCATGGTGACGGTTTGGAAAAGGGGTAATTGAGGTCACCAAAACAAAATCTGCAAAGTTCCGCCATACGGGTGTCATTCGGGAGGCGCTTGCATATCATATGTGGTTCTTCGGACTCCCTGATTGATTTAGCACAACTTTGATTTTTGAAATTTTTTTAAAAAAAAATTTAAAAAAAACAAAAAACAAAAATGACGATTTTTGTTTTTTTTAACAACCCTACAGCCGTACCGTGGGCGGGGGGGGTGGGGGGGGTCCACCCCCCCCCGGGCCCCCGCGCCCGTCGGGTGGGGGGGGGGGGGGCGGGCGGGCACCGTGCCACCCCCCCCCCTAAAACCGGGCACCCCCCCCATCGTACCCCCCCCTCGAAAATTTGGCCGACACCCCCCCCACCCCCCCATGAAATTTTGTCTGGCGGACACCCCCCCCCCCCCCAAAAATTTTAGGCACACCCGAAAAATTTTTTCGAAAAACATGATTTTTTGTCTATAAAGTCCATAATATAAGCTGAATATATGATAACTTGACCATCTTCATTGTAATTTCAACGATTTTGCAGCAAAATTTAGCGTTTTTCCTTCAAAATTTAAGCGAAAAATTATCATGGGGGGGGTGGGGGGGTGTAGGGTTAGGGGAAAAAAAAAATCCGGATTTTTTTTTTAAATTAAAAAAATTTTTTTTTTTTTTTAAAAAAATTTTTTTTACAAGTTAGGTTTGTTCGAAGCGTCTCGTCGAGCTGAGTTCATCTAGACTATTTTCAGAACGATCCGGAAAACTATAAGAGCGAAAATCGTGTTTTATTGAAATTATGTCCATTTCATAGAGGGAAAGTTGCATTTTCAACAGTAAAACAGGACAATTTTCGACGTGTACTTGAATATTGAACCGTTCTTAGTTGTTCCTCTTTAGAAAATTACCAAAATTTGACTGTGTTCAAAAATTCCTGTTTGCTGTAGCTAAGTCGGCAACCCCTGTCGACCCGGTCGCCCCCCCCCCCCAAGACACTTACTTTCAGGTTCAACCAGCTGTGCTATCTGCCACATGGCGAGAGCCCACTCTTCAAATCATCGTATCGAAAACACGTACCATGATTTCGCGATCACGTTGCGGGCAACTGACAGACGCAAGTTTAACACGTTAGTTTAGCTCAGCACGCAAGTTTTAACATGTGGCCATGTTATCGGGTATCTGAAAAACGGTCGTGTGATGTGGTATTAACCAACATCTCCGCTCCAATTGTTTAGCAATATATCGCACAACTCCATTGTGGACCTATAACATACGCCAATCAACAAAATATCATGTTCATCTCATGGCCTACCACCGACTGAAAAAACATGTTCTAAGTTGCAAGAAAACGATTTCTGAAACGATATTTCAATTCAGTTAAGTCATTTCAACGCTAAAAATTGACTCTAGAAGTCATCCAAATCGAAAAACATGGAGTACGTCGGTCAAAATGACCAAATAATGACATGTACCTAAGCACACAAAGAAGTTGGGAAGAAAATTTGGTTTGAACTTTCAAAAAATTATGCCATAAATCGAATTTTCAGAGCAAAGTAGAAGAAAAATTTTTCAAATTTTTTTTTAAGTTTGAAAAAAAAAATCCAAATTTTTTTTTTAAAAAAAAAACGAAAAAAAAAATAATAAAAAAATTTTTTTTTCAAAGCCCCTAACCCTAGGGGGGTGGACCCCCCCCCCACAGAAAATTTTGAAAAAATGCACCCCCCCCCATGGGACCCCCCTGGGGGGGGTCCCACGTTACCATAGGTTGGACCCCCCCCTCACTTTTTGGTCGGCACCCCCCCCACGGTACCATACCCCCCCCCTCGAAATTTTTTTTGGGCCCACGGTACTGCCCTACATGCCCCCCCCGCGGCCCCCCCAAAATTTTCCAGCTATCTATCTATTTAGAAAATTTGCTCCAGCTATCTATATCGGCCCCCCCCAATAACAGTAAAACAGGACAATTTTCGACGTGTACTTGAATATTGAGCCGTTCTTAGTTGTTCCTCTTTAGAAAATTACCAAAATTAGACTGTGTCAGTAGGGGTGGTAAAAAACGGTTTTTTTCAAATCCATGTATATAAAACGGTTTTTTATACCGCGTCCGGTTCTTTATACCCGGTTTTTTTACCGACCCAGTATTTGAAGAATCTTGTGATTGCGACAATTTCTGGTACTCTGATTTTACGCAAACCGCTGAATAATGAGTAAAAGACCACAATTCTAGCCAGAAACTGTATGTGTTTCAATGGAAACGTATTCCAATCTTGATTTTATTTGAATCGGTGGTGCTTAGAGAGAATGCAGCATCAGAAAATTTATCAGATGCGAGTTTAAAACAAAAAAACTAACGCAAGACAGATTGATATTTGAAACAGCAAGGAATGTGATACATGCAAATCAATTGAACTGACACGATCGAGAGATATGTAACTGCACAACAATTTCACCGCGTTTCTATATAAAAGATCACCGAAAGACAAAAAGAATCACGAACCCGCACAGACGAAAGAAGTGAACCAAGAACAAAATTGAAAGAGCAAAAAAATCAGATGGAGATTCGGGTCACTATCACCAGTACAACAGCACGACGACATCACCAACAAAACTTTGAGCAATTTCCGAGTTCAAAGACACAAAATTTCAGGAAATTTGACTGAATAGATATTAGCCATTCACCCGATTTTTGTCTATTCATCATCATCATCATGAGTATCATCAATGCAGCCGTCACCATCATCATCAGTGAAGTCGTCATCAGAGCTGTCCACACAATTTGCCGATGCAAGCGCAGCAATGTTCTCAGTGGCAGCAGCTGACGCTGCCGACGGGGACTGCGAATCCGTGCTGTCGCAGTTTGACAGCAACGATTCCGTGCTGTTGCCAGCAACACTTGACACGGGTCTCAGGGTGCTTTATTTATACCAAGAGCGTGAATTGGGTTCTCCGGAACATCAAGTTATGAAGTGGCGAAAATGAAAATTGAAATGGATATGCGGAATACAGTGCATTTTGAGTGATTTCAAAAATTGAAATTTGGGTCCTTCGGCGGTATAAAAAACCGGAAAAAAACCAAAATTTACGCGGTAAAATATCGGTAATTTATTTTGGCCATTTTTTGGCGCTGGTATAAAAAACCGTTTTTTATACCGTTTTTTATACCGAAAAAAACCGTTTTTTATACCGACCCACCCCTATGTGTCAGTACCGAAGACGAGGGGGGGTGGGGGGGGTACACCCCCCCCCAGAGCACCCGAGACCTCCGCGTGGGGGGGGGGGGGGGGGGCGGGGTCACGCGACCCCCACCCCCCAAAACCTGACACTGGACCATCCACCCCCCCCCCCCCCCTCGAAATTTCCTTCCCACCCCCCCCCCCCCCCCCCCCCCCCTAGATGGACCTAAGTAACAGTGACACCCCCCAAAAATTTTCTCGGACCACCCAAAAATCATGAATTTTTGCTCAAAAATCATGATTTTTTGTCTTTAAAGTCCATAATATAAGCTAAATATATGATAACTTGACATTCTTCATTGTAATTTCAAAGATTTTGCAGCAAAATTTAGCGTTTTTCCTTCAAAATTTAAGCCAAAAAATCTCATGGGTGGGGTGGGGGGTGTGCACCCCCCCCAGAAAATTTTCTACAATAGTGCACCCCCCCCCCCCATGGCCCACGCCTGGGGGGGTGTCACTGTACCATGACTGACACCCCCCACTGAAAAATTTTCGGCACCCCCCCCCACGTGACGACACCCCCCCCCTCGAAAATTTGCTTTCGCCTTCGGTACTGGACTGTGTTCAAAAATTCCTGTTTGCTGTAGCTAAGTCGGCAACCCCTGTCGTCGCCCCCCCCCAAGACACTTACTTTCAGGTTCAACCAGCTATATTATCTGCCACATGGCGAGAGCCCACTCTTCAAATCATCGTATCGAAAACACGTACCATGATTTCGCTCGCGATCACGTTGCGGGCAACTGACAGACGCAAGTTTAACACGTTAGTTTCAGTACCGTGGGCGAGGGGGGGGTGGGGGGGTACACGGTACACCTAGGGTTAGGGGGAAAAAAATCCGGATTTTTTTTAAATTAAAAAAAATTTTAAAAAAAAAATTTTTTTTTACAAGTTAGGTTTGTTCGAAGCGTCTCGTCGAGCTGAGTTCATCTAGACTATTTTCAGAACGATCCGGAAAACTATAAGAGCGAAAATCGTGTTTTATTGAAATTATGTCCATTTCATAGAGGGAAAGTTGCATTTTCAACAGTAAAACAGGACAATTTTCGACGTGTACTTGAATATTGAACCGTTCTTAGTTGTTCCTCTTTAGAAAATTACCAAAATTTGACTGTGTTCAAAAATTCCTGTTTGCTGTAGCTAAGTCGGCAACCCCTGTCGACCCGGTCGCCCCCCCCCCAAGACACTTACTTTCAGGTTCAACCAGCTATGCTATCTGCCACATGGCGAGAGCCCACTCTTCAAATCATCGTATCGAAAACACGTCCATGATTTCGCGATCACGTTGCGGGCAACTGACAGACGCAAGTTTAACACGTTAGTTTAGCTCAGCACGCAAGTTTTAACATGTGGCCATGTTATCGGGTATCTGAAAAACGGTCGTGTGATGTGGTATTAACCAACATCTCCGCTCCAATTGTTTAACAATATATCGCACAACTCCATTGTAGACCTATAACATACGCCAATCAACAAAATATCATGTTCATCTCATGGCCTACCGACTGAAAAAACATGTTCTAAGTTGCAAGAAAACGATTTCTGAAACGATATTTCAATTCAGTTAAGTCATTTCAACGCTAAAAATTGACTCTAGAAGTCATCCAAATCGAAAAACATGGAGTACGTCGGTCAAAATGACCAAATAATGACATGTACCTAAGCACACAAAGAAGTTGGGAAGAAAATTTGGTTTGAACTTTCAAAAAATTATGCCATAAATCGAATTTTCAGAGCAAAGTAGAAGAAAAATTTTTCAAATTTTTTTTAAGTTTGAAAAAAAAATCCAAATTTTTAAAAAAAAACGAAAAAAAATAAATAAAAAAATTTTTTTTTTCAAAGCCCCTAACCCTAGGTACACCCCCCCCCCAGATTACAAGAGACCGTCGGGTGGGGGGGGGGTGGGGGGGGTGGACGGACCCCCCCACAGAAAATTTTGAAAAAATGCACCCCCCCATGGGACCCCCATGGGGGGGGTCCCACGTTACCATAGGTTGGACCCCGCCCCCCCCTCACTTTTTGGTCGGCACCCCCCCCCCCCCACGGCACCATACCCCCCCCCTCGAAAATTGGTTTGGGCCCACGGTACTGGTTAGTTTAGCTCAGCACGCAAGTTTTAACATGCGGCCATGTTATCGGGTATCTGAAAAACGGTCGTGTGATGTGGTATTAACCAACATCTCCGCTCCAATTGTTTAACAATATATCGCACAACTCCATTGTAGACCTATAACATACGCCAATCAACAAAATATCATGTTCATCTCATGGCCTACCGACTGAAAAACATGTTCTTAGTTGCAAGAAAACGATTTCTGAAACGATATTTCAATTCAGTTAAGTCATTTCAACGCTAAAAATTGACTCTAGAAGTCATCCAAATCGAAAAACATGGAGTACGTCGGTCAAAATGACCAAATAATGACATTTACCTAAGCACACAAAGAAGTTGGGAAGAAAATTTGGTTTGAACTTTCAAAAAATTATGCCACAAATCGAATTTTCAGAGCAAAGTAGAAGAAAAATTTTTCAAACTATGGCTCTTGAGCTTGAGCCTTGAGTTGATTTTGTTCATTCCGTGGTTTTTTTATTCTTTCCATTTTTGCCTTCACTCTCACACAGGACAAACGGCAACTGTTGAGCACTGGACGACAATGCAGCTTGTTTCATTTGTTAATTTATTCGTTTGTGTAGTTTTGCTGGTGCTGCATATCTACACGGTTGCTTATGACACAACCGTTGAGGACGAGAAGGCAAGCTTGAAAGACAGTCACAGTGATTCGTATGTCAGAGTCGCTTGGGAACCACAAAATTCTTTGTGAGTGCTTTTAATTACAACCATTTTTCGAGTGTTTCAACTATCACGTCGTGTCGTTCTTATCTGACGATCTGCAGAAAAACAAACTTTTTTGTTCGTTAACGAGAATGTTGTTGTAGATTCCATGTGCAGACGCCGACGTCGTTGATTGGTGGCTCACAAGTTTCGGAGAGTGCGATTGCTGCAGTGCCGATTCCAATGATCACGATTGCGTTTCGTGGTCAGCTGCGTGTCTCCTGTCCACGCTACGGCGCTGAGCAGCTCATTGTCTACTTGGTTGGTGCACTTTTACTTCCCTCTATTTCAGTTTTGCTTGACACACAAACTGTAGTTTTGTGCAAGTGCAAGTCATGCAAGCAGTAGTTTGGTGTGAACTGCACTGAACATAATATTGTTGTTTGAACGTAAAGGTTTCACGAGAGGAGGCATTGAGTTGCGAACTGGGTGCGAACGCATTGCGCGTGGGCAACTGTGCCCCGACAAAACTCAGGCCCAACGAAGAGTTCATTATAAACTTTGTGCCGTTCTCGCCAACACCGAATGCTCCACAGTTTGATCCAAATCACGAGTACTTCTTCATCAGTGAGTTTAATTGGATTTGGCTTCATCACTATTTTGAAACAGGTTTTATTTCGTTTATAACGTTTTATTGTGTTCTAATGGCAGGTTAAGGTGAAAAAAAACGCTCATTTAACTTGTGTAACCGACCAGGTTCACTCGCGTTGCTTTGTCTTACAGGTCATTGTTTGTGGCCTTTTATGTTCTGTTGCCAGTTGGATATCTAATGAAAGTTTGTTTTTGAATCTGTTGCAACCGAGTGAGTTACCGACGGATTGTTATCATCTGCATCATTCACGGCGATCAGGCATCGGCACAGTCAAAACAGTCAAACTGTGTCTGCGGCTGACTGGCCTGGGAATGTTTTCACGTTTTGGTTGCTCTTTCAACACATGTTATGTGCCTATTTTTGTTTATGATAACACCGGTTTGCTTGGACTAATGTTGTACTCTTTGTTTCTGGTACTTGTTCATTTGAAAAAAGTCATGGTACTGACCGGCGAAAAAAACAGGATTTGTGTGTTTGTTGCCTGGGTTAAAAAACACTCGTGTCTGTGCCGCGAGTATTTGCTGCTGCTCTGTGGTGAATTTTACGTTCCAAATTTCGTCGGTTGGTAGCCGTCGTATATGACTTGACTTCAATGAACTTTATTCGGCCGCATTTTTCGTGTTCACGTTTATGTCGAAAATCCTGATACTTCTGTTGTTGATACAGTGGCAGTGCACAGTGTTCGGTGGTGTAAAAGGTCGAGTTTTGTAATCTGATACGTTGTGACAAGTTTTTGGGTGGGGTTGGGTTGGACGGAAACGTGACTGCGGTGAGGGGGCACATTCGCTCTGGGGTGTTGTGGTTTGCACGTTGACCGTAATCATTTGTGACACAATCAGAGACATTCATTGCAAACGACAACTCAGCTTCTTTTATATCACGTGGCTGATTGGCTGATCGTTGACTTGCGTGTGATGTTGCTGGTGGGTGGTGCAACTTCTTGCAATCTCTTTTGTGGTTTAATCAAATGGCTTACAGCATGAATACTGGTTTGCATCTGGGGGAGAGGGGCGACGGGACGGATATTAGCGACGCATTGGTGTGCGATGAGCGGAGAAATGGCTGAAACTTGAAAGTGTCGTTTGTGTTCGTGACACTGTGACGGCATGTGATCACCATTGCAAACGTGGCCGCTCACCGTGGTTGCTTTGCAGCGACCAGCACCGGTGACAACAGCACTCGTGGTCTGAATAATCGCCGTGGTGGACTGTGTGCGGACGCACAGCACCCGATGCGCCTGCGTGTCTGGCTCACTGACGAGACACACAGGCACAGTGGCAACAAGCAGAGTCACCAGTTGGCGACCACCTATGATCTGCAACACACGCCCATTCACACGGCGGCAGGTCTCAATCAGTGCACTTGTTGCTTGTTGTGTTTCACCTTTCTCCATCATACATGACACAAACTGAATGTCTTCAAATCACGACAAACTGCTTTGCTGCACAGAATTACTGGAGCTCGTTTCAACCGACGACAATGGAGGGCTGGTGGATTTGTTTCTGTTTGAAGAGTCTTGGGATGACGACGATAAAGACTCAATTGTTAACAACGACGAAAACCATTCTTTAAAAATGGAAAACGAAATGCTCAGAAATGACGCTGAAAACGAGCACGGCATTACATGGACTGTGCATTACAGTGTGTTCGCGTTGACTTTTTCAGCTTAAAAGTGTTTTCGATTGCAACCCGTGTTGCCAAATATCGCCCAAAACGTTTTTTTTCAGATTCTCTTGCGGAAAATGATTACCAGAAGCAGTTGCCATATTCGTCACGTGCCACGAGGCGTGCGGATGCTGACGAGTTTGCACTTCGCGTTGCACTGACTTTCATTTTCAAAGCTCTGTTCAATTTGTAACAAACCAGCCGCCAGCCACGGATTTCAAAAGTTTAGTCGGTTAAATTTGCTCTCAATGTTTTGTGCCATTCCTTCACAACCATCATATTGCAACTTGTTTTGTTTCTGTTCGTTAGTCATCTGTCTTGTATAATATTGGTGTTTATTCTGTTGTCAGTTGCTGTCTGTTCACTTGGTTTGGTTCAATTCTGAACTGAATTGCCAGATTCGATTAATTGCTGGTGTTTTGGTTCCTACTTTATTTGTTTTTTTATCTTGGCTCAAATAAAAAGCGATCTTAATATTTCATGAAGTTCAGCTCAATCGATTTGTATTGTATCAAGTGTCTGTGTCTTTCTTCAATTCGACCTTCGACGCAAATTTGTTGCAAGCAGCGCGTTTTGCTGTCACAATTGGCATTCCTGGTTCACTGGAGGATAAACTGTTTTAGTTTGGTCGTTGTTTCAAATTGAGGATCAGTTTTCATGCCTTATTTCATCTCGGTATCAATTTGACAACAATGACAAAACAAAGTATAAAGCAGAAGTGTTGCGAGTAATGAACATTAAACGTTGTTTACTTATTGTTGGCTGATATGATTGATATACGACTTTTCGCAACAGATTGCAGTTTACCCAGTCGGCCGTTACTAACAAGCAACCCAATAATACACCGATACGGTTGTCGATTTCTTTATCAATTGTGTTTTTCTGTGATTGTTGCCGCTAAGTTTACGCCAATTTTTGTGTTATCAAAATGTTTACGGTAACAATTTTGCATTTTCCATACAAAATTGTCGGGTATTTGCTGTCAAAATCTCTTATTTTTAATTCTGAGTGATTCGTTCAATGCAGGTGTTTTATTCTGTGATACGTGTATTTTCTATTTTTGTTTCTGCGAATATGTCTGATCTGGAACTGCTTCGTTTTGCAAATTTTACCAAGAAGTGGTTGCACAACGTTCCTCATTGCTTGACATTGTTCAAGATAAAATTTTATCAGTGGAGCACGGGTAAATTCTTCTCTGACACCGGTAATTTAGCTACGAGTTAGCAAATTTTCCTGCGTTAAGCATGCAATTGCTTGAAACTACCTGCTGCGCCCGGCCCAGTCACCAACTGTTACGAAACGCATTTTCCAGCGTATTTTACTATTTTTACCGGGTTTCAACATGTTGAAATAACATTTACCACCACAGACAACCAATTTGATCATGTCTCTTTTGAGCGAGCCGGTGAGGGTGAAGCGAACAAGCCAATTTGTGCCGAGCGCTGCGCTGCTTTTTATCGTTGCGATTGCCGATTGCGATGTTTCTCAAAAGCTCGATGTCATTGCTGCTAATTGAGTGAATAAAAAAGTGAGTGCGAACGATTCTTTTTTCGATTGTGCTGGTCACAGGTAATTTTCATAGCTTGCGGCCTTGTCGGTGTTTTGTTCTGTGATCACAATTCACACGCACATGCACCGCCATGGGGTCGATTATGAGGTGTCGAATGTCGCGTGCACCTTGCTTTCTCGGCCGCACCACAAGCAAGCTCCACATGACCACATTCACTGCTTCGGCATTTCTGCTGTGCGATTTATTTCCGAGCCATTCTTTATTTTCCAATTAAGACCGTTTTCCTATTATAATTTTTTTACCATTCACATTAGCCGCCCGTTTCTTGTTTGAAAATTATATAGATAGCCCACGTGATTTTTTTTCAAACCCTGCCATGCTCAAAAAGTTTATTCAGAAGTGATGATTACTCAAAAATCGACAATGATAATTTTCAGTTTCGACACTTTGCAGTTGCAAAATATGAAAATCATGTCGCGTTTCAAAAACAAATAACAATTTTGAAAGCTTATTTTTTCCAACAAAGAAAGTTTCGCTGCTGCGTGTGGGTGGAGTGAGAGCACTGCAGCGCTCTGAATTTGCATCGCAATCATTCTGTGATGCACCGTGTTTGTGCGCACAGCCGCCAGCAGGCGCCACAGTCAGTGCCGTTTTGTGATCAGACGTTTAGTCATCGCGCCTGTGTGATGTGCAAATGTGTGTGAGTGCGCGATGTGTACTCAGGATCAGGCTCAGCTACTGCCTCGCTCCATCCGTGTGAGACCTTTGGGGCCTGAGGTGCCATTGCAATTAAACTGCATTATACAAGCGATTTACTTTTACACATTTTGCAATTATTTTTTCAAGTTTGCCACATGCTGTGGTGATTGAACTCCTGCAATTTGTTACTCTCAATGTTTTATTGCTTGCCTGCATTCATCTGTTACTGTAACAGTAATTTTGCTAGGCAACTGAGTTTTCGTTTGCTGCTCTATCTATGAGATGTTTTCTCTCAGTTGGAGGAATGATCTTTAATGCCAATTTCACCCGTTCGAATGTACGTTGGTGACGGCAAGGCATTCGCCGTGGTTTGTAGGAGTATTTGATTTCTGTCTCTTAGTCAACTAGTCGTAAACTGTGATAATATTAGACCAATCAATTATAGTAACACACCTTTGCATATTTTATGGTATTATGCTGCTGGTACTCAGCAATCGCAAGATTGCAATCAATACTCGGTAATAGTTGCCGTATCAATCAAGTGAATCAATTGATGTTGCCTTTTTCAGCGCCGCTATCGCCTGCAAGTCGACTGCACTTGAAGTTCACGTTTTGCCGTGTGCCGTGCCCGTTTCACTGCGTGTGATTTGTTGTGTTTGTTTTCACAATTTCACCGTACCGCACAGACATCATGGTTCTGCGGACATTGTCTCTGTGGTCAGCATTGCTGTGCAGCCTCTGCGTTCACGCCGTCAAACTGCCGCCCATTTATTGGAACTCCTCGAATCCAATGTAAGTGATTTGGAGTTATTCAGGGTTCATTTTTTGGAAACGCGTCGCGTTGTCGATACGCTGCTAGGCAACACAACTTTCTAGCTTACCATTAAAAATTTGATCTTCACTCCTGAGCACTTGTTTCTCAACACGTCTGTGCCAACCTGAAGTCTCCCTCCCTTCCTTCCTCAAACAAGTATAGTTGAGAAAGGAATTGCGTAATTAACAAAGCCGAGTTTTCAGCTTCTCGATAGAAAATAATCGTGAAAGGTGCCGTTAATTAAGTAACTTGGCGTTGTTTATTTTCGTAGCATTGCAGTAGGGCACAGCCACGCACTGTTATCAGGCTTTATCGTATCAGCTAAGGTGTTAGATGCTAGGTGGTGAACTTATTACCCTTGCCTTGCATAAGCACGATAGAAAAGTCGCTGTGTTTTGCAAGATAAAATCAACTTTAGGTAACTCGGTCATGACTTGGCTTATAAGTGTATGGGTACGTGTGTGGCTTTGTGATTGTGAACTCGTTATTTGCAGCAATTTACGGAAGTTTGCACAACGGAGACTTTGCAAACATTCGTGGGGGTTAGGTGTGCTACGGTTTTTTAGCAAGTCACTCGTTTGAACTCGGTGTGCGCATTCGATGTGCAAATTGTGAATGAGTAATGTCAAATAGTTGGCAGTGTTCAGTGTTTGATAGATTGAAAATGATTGTAAAGTTTTACAGGAACACTTGTAATGGATGCTTACAGAGTCAGTGCGAACAAAGAATGAAATACGGCGCGCAAAACGTCTGTTTTTGTCTGTTATGAATAATGTTTGTTTTCATAATGTTCGCATTTTGCACTTTACAAGTGCACTGTTTGTTTGTTGATCTTTTGGCTTTTGCACATAGTCATTAAGCGTGTGTTACACACATATTTTGACGTCCATTGATGCATTCCTTACAAGCCAATACAACTATGCGTCGTACTATCAGTATGAACGGATCAGAAAATAGCGTATATGTGGTGGTGTCAATATTTGAGATTGAGAGACAATACAATGTTCGCATAAATAAGAACCACCCAAACAGACGCATGTGGCCGCGTAACCACCACAGACGTGCAGATCTCTGCCTGAGCTCATTGTTACTTTCTTTGTGGCTGCAGGATCTTTGCGGTGATTGTGACGCAGAACGGCTGCAGCTTGATGGATATCGACAATAAATGTTTGCTTTTCCCGTGTAATTCGTACATTGTGCTTGTCGTAGTTCACACGGATTGTTGCCAAGTGGCTGCAAGTTCACCGGAACAGACACAGAAGCGTATAGTTTTGTCTTGTCATTGCTACCGTGTCTGTGTGTATTGTGCTTTGTTTGCGATGGGCGTGGTGCTGCTTCGAATTTGGACACCACACTCCGAGCAGGCTAATCCAGGATCGCATTTGATTCAGTTGAGTTTTCTCAAGTCAAAAAAGCGCACATGTGCCTGTTTATTCGATCGAAGAACAACGTGGCAGTTGTGTATTTGCCGTTCAAGCATTCATAAAATGCTTTATTTTTTCCGTTGTTCTGATCGAACATTAAAACGACATTGGTTTTCGCACTGTCGGCCGTGCATGGTGTTCGTGTCTTGTTGAAGAAAAGAAATACGAGCGACACTGAAAGGACACCGTGGTTCGTGAAATTGGTTTGTGAAATGACGCGTTAAAATGCGATATGTGTTGCGAGCTGGCTGCGCGCATGCAAGTAATCGCGCGTTTTTCGGATCATCCCTTTTCAAGACGAAACAAGCCACATGTTACTGGATTTACGTATCAGAATGGTTTCGTTTTTGGTTTTTTTTAGTTAGACTGGACTGAACTGACCCCGGGAACCAAGAATCCAAACTAAGACCCATGTCGCTGTCCCTAAACCCCCAGTCAGCAATAATAAGTCCAATAATCATTTATCAAATCAACCTTGTTTTGTTGATTCGCCTCGCTGCGTTTTTGCAACCGAGCAATAAGGAAATAAGATAGATACAGTTTTGTATCGTGAGTATGTGTGTGTGTTTTTTCACTATACACGGTGGTGTGGTGTCACATATTGCGGGACGACACGACAAGCAAATGGACGCTTGCCGTTTATGAATGAATGAGCGTTATGATCGGTCTGTTTTGTGGTCTGCCTGGTTTCGAGTGCAGGATGATCGTGTTTTGTGCGCATCGGTTGGCTTGCACGTTTTGCGAAAGGATGTTGGCGGCTGAGACGAGGTGTCACGCACGTGGACTGCTCTCGTCCGCAATGCAAACTCATGATTTCTAGAGAGCGCGTTTCACTCGATCTGCTGGCCAGATTAGTTTTTTAGCGGCTCATTTTCGCGCACTTCTGTGACAACAACGACTGAGTGTAGTGAAGATTTTCTGCCGAAGTCCCACTTTCAATCATGTGCCGCCATGGTTGGACAAAAAGCGAGGCAAGGCAATCGGAACATTTTTACGATGTGCTAGCGGTTAACGGGTTTTCCATCTGCGTTTTTTGCAGTTCCATTCTCCAGAATTTATTTCGTGCATCCACTGTCGTTTTTTGCACGCGCAGGCCGCGCACTCTGACAGTGCAGCACCAGATTGATCGTTTTTTGTCGGCTATGCCTGTGCACGGCGTTGTTTGGCTTATGTGGTGCACTCTTATTAGCAGAATGTATGACGGCGGTTTTTTGGTGTGATTTGTGGGTTTGTGTTTGAGATAACGATACGGGCACACATGGAATGAAAGCGAGAACAGAGCTGCTGCAATCAGCGTTCAAGCAGTGATTCTGAAATGCATGTTTTTCACCTGCACGCCCAGCACAATGCTCAACATAAATAGCCCACCGATGGCTTGGTCGCTGGCTTTCGATAGAAAACGGGCCCTTCTGCTTGTGTGCATGTCTGCGTGTGGTTTTTGTGTTATTAATAATTGGCAGGCAAACAAAACGTGCCGCAATACCGCAATTTGTCGGGCTTCGGGTTTGAAATATGGAGAGCAGTGGCAGCAGGAAATGACCTGTTTGTTATGCGCATGGAAATCACACGCTTGTTGTTACGTTCATGGAGAGCTGCGTGGTCGAGAGGCGCGCGCCGGAAAGCAGTCGATTGCTGCACTGCATCACCGTTCAGGGACACACAGACGCATGCACAACAAACACAACGACCCTGTGTGTCCACCTTGTGCTCCGTGTCACCGTGTCACCTCTGTTATTAAATCTGCATTAAAAACTCAACTGCAGACCATGAGCAGTTTCAATTTCATAAATCGTCCGACCCACCGCCTCATACGAACGCATGATCTCGTGGCACAACGTAAATTAATCAAAATGATAGCCTGAAATTGAGCGTGGCTCCATTATTCAGGGGCCGCAGCTGTAGCTAACCGACCGTAAAAATCGTTTACTCGTTTTTTTGTTTTTATCATATCCCTCGGGCGAAATTATGCAGTTTGTTGTAAACATGCCACCCAAGGATGGGTACATGAGATTGGGGATGAACGCGAGAGTTTGTTACGCTTGACTGCGATTGCGCATGTCACGGTTCTCTAATTGTTTTCGTTTTTTAATTGTTACCATAGTCTGAGATACAATAGGGAAGACAGACAGATGGTGAAGCGTGACCGAACTAAATGGACCACTCGTACAGTACCCAACCCGGTACTGAATCGTTTTCTACCCGGAAGCACCAAAACTGTGTTACAAATGTTGTGCAACGGTTTGCTTGCGGGCGCGATTTTCACTTTTGTTGGTCATTTCACAGCAATTTGACACATTACTTGATTTGAACTCCTTTTGTCACGCTGCTGGAAGTTCAGCTTGCGTGAATCAGACGACGCAACGTGGCTACTCTTCTCGAGCTGCTGTGATTTTTTTCACGAAAATAACTGTGAGCTTTATCTGTTGGCAATTGGCATGCGTGAATTTTTTTGTTTTGTTTGTTTTCCCCACCCAATGGAAAAGATGGAGAATGACGGATTAGCAGAGTAGATCAGATTTTTTTTGAATAAATATGGTTCGAATAGTGGTTGCCACTTGTGTGAAGGGTCATCCAAGCTGTATTTGGAGGGCGAGAGTCAAAATACAGTGAATCGGTGTTGGGTTACAGTTTTTTCTCGAGGATATGGCTTCTGTCTTTGCTGAGGCCTTCTGGTTTCTGTCTTTGTCTAAAAGGTAAACAAAGGCACATGCTAGCAGTTGCCGAAGCTTTCTGCTTGCTTGTTTGCTCAGAGAGACATCGGTGTCAGGGGTGCTGATCTGGGATCATCATTTGTCCCACGATTTTGTGGGCAAACAAAGTTGACGGACTGAAAATTGATTGAGTCAGATATGACAGATTGGCCGTAATCCACTGCAGCATGGTTTTCACCATGAACACACACTGGACTAAAAATCAATGAAAATCTCGTATGATCAAGGGCATGGAAGAAACAATAAACATTTTTTTTGCTTTTTGAACTCCGGGAATACCGACCGAACAAAAAAATAATCCAATCTTTGCACCGCTATGCTCGATTGCGGTTCCTTCATATGAATTCAATTGGCACTATATTATGCTTGTTGAGCACAGTAGGCGCTACGGCGGTTTTGCTTTGTTCCGTTGGATGGGCGCAAATGCTGATATTCAGTGTATCGGAGGCTGTGAAAATCGTGGGGGTTGGATGCATGATACCTGGCATGCATTGGATCATTGCACTCAATTTAATTCAATTGTCACACTTGTACTGTTGAGTGGTTACTGCAGATGGAGAAACGATAATGTTAGTTGTGATATTTCAAGGTGCGTCAACTTCAGACATGATTTGATGACACCGATATGCCCCGAATGCAACTGCTCGGCTTGCTTATTGTTCAGTTGCACTATTCCGCAAGAAAATCACAAACATGGATGGCAGTGGGGGTGTATATTTTTAGGGGCTCAGTAGATCAGTTCTACCATCGACACAATAGAGTTCCAGTTTTCTGTGCCATGTTTAAAGACTGTGCCATGCTGCCATGTGATGCAGTATTTACATCACAGATCACAGACACATAGCAATGGAGCAAAGTACCCAAAGCATTTATTTGGGCAAGTGACAGGTGCATCTGAAACTGAAACTGGTTTGCTGGTTGCATTCTGTCCTGCATTCTTTGTCGCGAAACAGTGAAAGCGCATCGTTTGTGAACAGTCGAAACGCCTCCAATTCCAAAACATTCATTGCCTATTCAAGCAAATAGTGTGTTTGGTGCGTTTAACGACTTGTTCAATGTGAAAGTTGAGAAAAATGACAATTTGAAAGTGAAACTTGTGTCCTTGTCATTTGTGTTGCGTCAGAGGCGTTTATCGGAATTTGTTTATTTACGGGCATTATGTATCTTTTTGTTTGCGCACCTTTGCAGCATTGTAAAAATTGTATCGCGGATTTTCACGGCAGCTTCGATTCGGTGACTAATGGTGTATTGAAATAATCTTTTCAGTCTTTGGATATGTTTGTTCAGGGCGTTTAGGTGGCCATTTTGGTTGAATTTTTTGTTTATGCTCACATTCCCGCTTTGGCGTTTGGTTTCCTTGTTGTTCAAAAAAGTGGGTAGTTTTTAGTTTTTTAGGTGTGGTGGGCAGGTTTTTCATTTCCCAATCCGCTGCAGTGTTATTCACGACTTCGTTCAAAGGGCCTTGTTGTGGTTGATTGACTGAATTTCGGATAGCGACAAACAAGTCATAACATTGAATGTGCGGTTTTTTGCAGTAAGTAAAGAGGACAGACAAACAATATTCACTGTTTTAGGCCGGAAATTAGCTTCACAGGCGTTGTACACGGACATCACAGACACTGAAAAAGGACATGAAAAATTGTCGTCAAACGCGTCAGCGGTTTTTTTCTCACAAACGTATGGGTTGAAGTCGTTATGTTTTTGAAATGGCTTAATGGAGCATGAAAACGATGATGGTGCAGGACGGACATTCATAGGAAAGTAATACGTGGTCATGTTTTGCATGTTCACATTGTGCGGTTGGTTGTAAAGGTCGGCTGATCTGTGCAGCATTTTACACGCATGATTAGCTGTTGAATGTTGAACGCAATGCGTTGCTGTTGCACATTGTTTTGTGTTGATTGAACACGGCTGCACTCGCTGCAAGTGTTGTTGAGTGCACCTCAAGTGGAAGTGCAAGCGGATTATGTCGGTGTGGCCATACGGCAGTTTTGCAATGTTGTGCAGTTGATTGTTTGGCTACGGTGGCGTGAAGTCAACGTATTTTGTAAATAGGTGCATGTCGACACAAGCGGATCACCGAAGTTACAATACACCGCCTCATCTTTGTTCCACACGGCAGTAAACAGACCTTGAAACCAAACCACTGAATGTTTTGTGTGCTGTCCTCTGTTGGAATTTGCATTGTGTCAAATTTGCACCAAAATGAGAAAGGAGAAAAAAGTTGGCAATTTTAAGGCACGTTTTTTCGCTTGCTTTTTTCACAGACGCACAGCACACTTGAGTATTTGTATTCAGATTTCAATGAGAGCGGTGATTATGATACTATTTTGATATTATTATTATTTTTGGTACAAGGTGTGATGTAATGTGATGCGGTTAAGTGGCCACTTTTGTTTGGGCGCTTCTGTTGCTTTGCTTGCACTCGATACTGTTTAGCAGCAGCCAGCAGTGTTCAAAGGCGATATTTCAAATAATTGTCGCTTTTTGCGGCCACACACACATCAGAAATAAGGTTGTTATCTTCACCAGTCAACTTGTGATAATCTTGGTACGGTAATGTGAAAATTCTGCTGCAAAATTCACGCTGGATTTCAAAATTTCTAGATAGCCAACGTGTTCAATGTTGTATTCTCTTGTTTCTCTGTGGCGGGCGGCAACATGAATTTGTGAAACACCACTGGGAACCCGTTGTTTAGACTATCTTGGTTAAACTGTCAGCTCTAAAATAAACGGATTTGCAAAAAAAATCGTAGATTAGAAAACAATGATAACAAACCGAAAGCAAACTGTTAGTTGAATAGCAAAATAAAAAAAACGCCAATTTGCATGTGATGTAAACTTTCATTTTTTGTGCCTCTGGGGCCGATGGTTCGTTTGTGGTGATGCTTGAGCGTGTGTTCATGTAGCATGTTTTTATTGTCTCAGCTCTAGGAATTGCTTTATCCCAAGTTTGCATTCTGTCGTTCTAAACGAGTAGCACACGTGTGCATGACTCATACACAAGCATTCAAATGGAGATTTTGCGGTATTATGTTTTAAAAAGCAAAGCCATGTTCTGTCGACGATGGTGCACATTGTGCGAACATGTGCTACAGTCGTTAACTATAAAAACGATCGTTTCGTTTTTACACGGCTTTGCATGTACTATGTTCGACTCGTGTTACACGGGGCATTTATGCGATTTTATTTGGGATTGCGAGGTGATGCGGGCTTCGGCATGCCCGCATGTGCCATGCCGCTTTATGTGGTGTTCTCACAAATAAGGCGAAAGGGGTGCTGGGGACCCTGCTGATACAACTTGCGAGCAGCGGTGATCTTAGGGCGTGGTTGGTTGAGCGGTTGCCTCTGCTGCAGCTGTTTTCACGTCCATTGTCTGCGAATCGGTGGTGACTTTTGTACTTTGCATTTACGATCTCTGGCGGTGGTGGTGGTGGTGGTGTCAGATTGCAATGTTGCATAAATTCTGTAATATGGCACGTATTGTTTGACCATTCGCTTTTACGACGTCTGCAAACTAGAATTAAATGCACAAATTTCATTGTCGGCAGATCAAAAGCGAATAAACCGTTTGGAGAGAGTGGGATCGTATTACCTTCCGTCCGTGATACAACTTGATTTGCAGCACACGGCACTTTCTCGTTCATTGTTTTGTTGTTGATCTGCTCAACAGACAGTGCAATATTGTTTGTGGTTGTTTTGTTGATTAGCGTTGGAACATTGATCAATATCAATGGTAGACTACAAATTAGAGAGCAGCATCACCGCCAAAGTACAATTACGAGCGAGGCACTTAGCAGCCAAGGAGTGTCATCTTTGTTGTTGTGCCTTGATTGAGATAACAGATTAATGTTGGGCGCGGGATCCGGTTTGCGGCAACGACATTTTCATCTGTCCGGTTTGTTGTGTGTTGTGTTGATTTGTTAAGTGTTGATCTAGAGATTTTGATTAAGTGGCTGACAACGGCACTTCACTTGCACTATCGGGGTCATTTTCTGCGGTTGTGGTTCTGTGATCTTTGGAATGGTTCAGTTTTGTGCGCAATAATGGACACTGGTGCACTTTGTTTTGAAAGCTTTTCGATGATTGGTATCATCGTGTGCCGGTCAAGTTTTCTTCGATTCTAACAATCTGAAGTTTGATCTAGGACCTACTGAGATCGGCACCTTTACACCTGATCGATCTTGTTTCTAATCTGAGTGATCTGTCAGAGTGAGGCTGGAGGTGTTTGTCTTGTTTTGGGGGTTGTCGTCACTGCTGCAAGCAATGCAGCAGTTTGCTGAGTTTAAAGTCCCTATTGAACGGCACTCACGGCCACGGCCTCGATACACAAGTTCGCAGAAAAGCAATCTCAAGTATGCAGTTGAATTGCGTGCCATGTTGAATTCACGTTGAACAAGATCTAATGGTCTACTCCCTCCAGAGCCGAGGGTAAATTGGGCTCGGGGCAGTATTGCCCGTTTCCGCCGGAGTTTGGTACCTTGGGGTTTCCGGAATCGGCGCGCAAACAAATAAAAAAATAAATAAATTTATTTCACCATCGTTATTGAGTCAACAAATCGATTTTCGCTTGATCTTCTTCGATTTATTGGGCTGCGATACTCCGATGTTGGTTTCAACCACATCACGTCAAGGGCAGTGTTTCTGCTCATTTTCTGCCATTGTAAACCAGCACGAGAGCACATGCACCAGGTGCACCTGCTGTGTAATTGAGTGTGTCTGTCTGCTGTGTCGTATAAAAACAACGGAAAAAATGTAACGAGGGTCTATTTAGATTTGTAGCAATTAGCAAGCAGGATGTGTCATGTTGCTTTCGTTGCACTTTAAAGCATCAAATGCCCCCGTGAAAGTGCTCAGGTGTGCTCGATCGTGTGATCGCTGTTTGTTCGAACAACGAAATGCTGTGGTGCGTTGTGTACATTGTTCGGTAATGTTTGTGGTCAGAGGGGCACTGCGGTTGCTTAGTAGCCGACGGCGTTTGCAACGGAATGCGAATACGTGTGCGCCTGTGTGTTCTCGCATTTCTTAATAATCACTCAAGGGAGAGTGTTGAATTTCACGCCCCATTACTGTCCGCTGGAACTCCTTTGGGCACAACAAGCAACATTACCGATTAACGTTCCTTGTTGTGGTGTAGTTTCGTTTCCTTTCGTCTGAGTTGGAATGGTTCGAGCGGATTGTTCGTTCTTGCGTAATAATGGCGGCGTACAATCGTAGCAGCCATGCTTTGACGCCTTTGTCCTGATCTTGCTCATTGGGGAATTTATGCTGTACAGGAGCTGAATAGGGCTTAGATTGTGGTTCATTAAAACTGAGTATTCACATATACGAACTTTTGTGTTTACTATTCGTTGTTACTTAACGAATGAACGTAATGAAGTAGCAAACTTTTACCCAACGGCGAAACTGTTTTGCGTCTTTATGTTCATGTCTTCGCGAGCAACACAGGAGTGATTAGTTCAATTTAGCGTGCGACTTTTGCATTTGTTTGAGTTGTTTTCAGCTTTGTCGGTGATAAAAATGCAAGGATGCTATCTCGCATGAGTCGGTTTTGTAGAAAACGAACTAGAAATTTGAACGCTTGCATTGGGTAAAGTGTTAGGTGTAAGATGGGGAATGTTGTTCAGATTCAGACAGAGCAAACGTAACACGATTAAAAGTTTGAAGTTGCTGCAAGTGTTTTTTCGTGTCCAACGTTTGTGATCAGCTGCGCCAATCATGCCTTTTGCACTGAAAATCAAATTTGAGCGTCGAGATGTCATGATTAGTTTTCAATCGGAGTCGAAAAGCGTCACACACGATTTGCTTGTGTGAAACGTGGTCAACAACAACAACACCATGAGAAAGGGCTCGAAAATTGATTCAGTGTTGTTTTCGCGCTGATGTGCGAGTGGTTAGCATGGTCATGTTGTGTGCCAACATTTTGCGGGGTGACGTAAGTGCACAATCAGTGCGCCAGCAGCAATCTCAGATCTTGCGCCAGCGTTTCGTGCAGCAGTGAACTGCCTCTGCACATGCACACTAATGATGGCATCTTAGATGCTTGTTGCTTTTGGCAGTGTTCTCGTTGGTTATCATTTGGGATGCGCAAAATATTTCGTGCCAGTGCGTATCACACACGCCAAGCGGTGAAATTTTGGATAATATTTGAGGCTTATGCTGTATCGCACGATAGACGCGTGCGTTGCACAACATGCACTCTAAGTACATCGTATCGTACCTATAGTTACTGTGCTATTTACTAGTTTCAAGAGTGTGCAATAATATTGATGGCATTTGTAAGGCTCCCAAATTGGTGGGTGCACTAAGACCTGTACTACATTGTGACGCTGGCTCATTAGAGTGATGGAGATCGCGGCAGAAATGAATAAACACGAGAGGCGAGATGAATTTTGAATTGCTTACAAATTGCTATTCGCCGCAGCTTACCGTTACACAGTAATTTAAACTACAGATGGATTGAGCATTTATGTTTGAAACAGATTTCGGTTGCGGGAGGGAAGTAGCAGAAGGTATCAGTAATGATCGGTTCCATTCAATGGTGTGATTTTAGTCAGCATTGAGGAAAAACGAAATGAACTGATATTCATGTGGTCAATGGTGGCGGCCGGCTGACGTTGCCTATCAAAACATCCTGTTGTTGACGGTCACAGCCAGCGTTGGCTAATTGTTTTTCCGTGTTGCTTGTGTGATTCTGAAAATGTGCATTTGCAAGCATTGGATCATTCTGCAATGGACACTTGATTGGGTGGGGTCAAGTCAAGCGGCTGCTCGTTTAGCATCATTTGCGTCGTTATTATCATGATATTATTGAAATTATAATAATTTGATCAGTGATGATTAGATTTTACACCAGTGCTCGTGTGGTTTTTTATGGTGTCTGTCTGTCTATGTTTGTTCTTATGTGTTCTTGGGAGTGACAGACGTCTTGAGGCCGGTTTGTTTCGTCTCTGACGGTAAACAACTGACATTCAATGGTGCGTCTAACTGGCTGACGTGACTTGAACACTGAAATTCAGTTAGCGTGCCGCTTTAACCCATTCCTCACTGGCAGAACGGCGCAATTCCGTATTTTCTGACTGCTAAGCTGAAATAGCAGTGCTGGTGAACATGGGGGAAAAATGTGGCTGAAAAGAAACAGTCAAGAAATAACATGTTAATAAAAAACTTCAAATTAAAAATTAATTATTTCAAACTTGAAATTCAAATGAAGTTGCTGCAAGGGTTTTTTCGTGTCCAACATTTGTGATCAGCTGCGCCAATCATGCTTTTGGCACTGAAAATTAAATTTGAGCGACATGATGTCATGATTAGTTTTGAATCGAAGTTGAAAAGCGTCACACACGATTTACTTAATTCAACTTGAAATTCAAATTAATAAAAAACTAACGTGATATATTTTTGGTCAGTCAAGCACTGTTAAGGCCACAAATAAAAACGGAAATTTGCCAGTGCAGTATTTTTATTGTTGCTTTCAGATTCCGCATCGACAACACGGAACATGTGTTCGCTGCAAGGATCATGGACTCGGTGGCTATTCACTGCCCCCATTACAACGAGTCAACATTGCTTGAGGAGACACAACAGTCCATCATTTACCGGGTACTTTTTGAAGTTTTTAAAACGCAAAATACAAAGTTGTAATGAATGGTCAGTTCGTCGGTGTAGCGCCGAACGCTACGAATCTCAAAAGGCAATGCCATGTTGCAGGTCTCAAAGGAGGCGTATGACTCGTGCAAGATCGATCGACTGGCGAAACCGATTGGTCGCTGTCAGGACCCGTACAACGCGGTGGTCATCAAGCACGTGTTCCGCTCGTTTTCACCGTTGCCCGGTGGACTCGAATACCAACCGGGCGAGAGCTACTATTTCATCAGTGAGTGCAAGCAGTGGTCTCTTGCACCGCTCATCTATTACCACTGTGCCCTTTGGCTGCTTCTGATTTGGGCTTACTTATTCATGTGTTCGATGCAGCTGATCAGAATGCCAGAAAATGTATCAATTGCGTATGTTTTGCAATTTCCTGTCTGTTGAATGAAACCTGTGCAACACAGCCATGGTTTACTGATCACCAATGCACCTGTGCCTGTGATGTAGCTGCATCTCCCCCCAACAGAGCGTTGCATTGCAGCCACCTCCGACGGCAACCCTGAGGGCATCGAGCAGAAGTACGCCGGCCTGTGTCTCACGTGGAACATGCGCATCCGAGTGGACATGTTGCCGCAGGGGCAGCAGCTGCCAGCGCGCGCTCGTAAGCCGGATGCAACGGTCTCCGAGGCAGCTGCTGAGACGCGTGAGTGTTGTGCGTTGCTCTGCTGTGTCGCACGCGTGTGGTTGCCAGTGGGCAAGCTGCGTGTCCATTTCAGCGAGCACATCTGCGAACGCGTTGCCCCCGGTGAACGCAGCGCCACTGAACGAGCGTGTCTCGCCACGCTGGCAGCAACAGATGCAGCCGGCAGCCAGCAAGCACCGCCACCAGAAGCTGCCTGCAGCAACTAGCGCACAGGACGCGCAACGCGCAACGGACGACTTCAACAATGAACTGTCGCACGAGAATCCGTACGGCTGGTGGATTCCGAGCGATCACATCGACACGTCGCAGCTGGCCGATCGCGACAACGACGAGACACGAGCGAACACGAACACTGCCGAGCACGTGGTGCCACGGCTGACGGAGAACGTGCTGATTGACGCCAGGCAGCCGCCGCCACGGCACTGGGACAGACGCCAGCTGGAGCACTCGCGATACGACAGCATGCGTGACGAGCAACGCCCGTTTGCCAGTGACACGTCCAAGTTGTACAAAATCGATGAAGGTATCTGATACGATCGATGTGTCTCACTAAACGCTGCAATTCAGCAGAACATTTTCAATGCAGACTAGATTTCTTGACATTCTTGCACGTATGCTTGTGTTGTCACGTCTGATTTTGTCTCTGCATTTCAGTGGATGATCTGCGCGATTTCGAGTACCGCTATCATGCGAGCGGCCACGAGAACGCAGCAGCGTTGGCACGGTCATCGTGCTCGTCAAGGAGGTGTGCCACTGCGCTGCTGACCACCGTCGCAGCGTGCTATCTGTGGCGGCTGCTCTAGTTCGCAAACACCATTCTTGCAATGCAATATTGTGTTGTAATTGTTCTTTTTCGATGTGGTCGCTGAACACGGGCATAACAGCATAGCCAAAAATGCAATGAATCCTTGAATCCCTTGCAAGTGCCGTCTTTTGCGACCGTGTCACGTGTGCGCATCATTTGGTGATTTCTGCGTGTTCGTGTCTCGTGTACGATTTAGTCAAAAATTTCTATTTCGATTCGATGTTTGTTTTCAAGTTCGATGGGGGCGACATATCGGCTGTGATACGGTACGTGTAATATGACGAGCTATAAATTCATTGGTCTGATTAAAATCGACAAAGTAAATGAACCAACCATGGACTGTTTCGTGTGCTATTTTGTTATGTTCATTGTTCCATTTCTCTTATTCTTGTCCTATTCAAAGACTGCCATCTTCAAGAGCTATTTTCTCAGTTTCCAAACTTGTTTTATGAATTACCAGGAATTGCTAACGTTGCTATTTGCTAACCATTTAGTTTTTCCCGCTGTTGCAGACAGTTTTAAACAGATTTCAGAGACAAATGAGATGTGAGACCAGGACAGTATACAGGTTATTTCTTGCAATAAGTTTTATTTTCGCAAGATCTTTTCACAAATAGTTCGTTGTTACTTCTCTTGGCTGTGATACGTTTTACTTGCGTTTTGTGTGTTGTATATGACGCTGATTGTATTCTAAGAGCAGCCGTGTCATTTCTTGTTTTTTACTTTCTCGTTGCACTTGCACTGCACAATGGAGTTACTGTCCCTTGATTGAATTGTATAACTTTCGCTGGAATTCCCGTTCATGTATTATGCTGACAAATTTCGAGAAAAAAACGAAGAATAAAAATAGTCAAAACAGTTTCGTTTATTGCACTATGCAAGCACAACTTGTAATGCGTCAAGAAACAGAATGCAACGTTGTTAAATGAAATATTATGAATTTAAACAAAGCCCTAATCAACCGGATTGAGATACAAACCATGACAAGACTGGACGAAGACAACAAACTGACAAAGCGACAAAATAAATATTATTAACTTTCCTGGCAAGCCGAAATTGTGATGGTACCCTAATAGCAAATCAATCAAAACGAAGCAAATCTTTGGTGAATAACCACATGCCGCTGAATGTATTGTGGTGTAAAAAAATTCTGGATTAAAGATCATAAGGGCAAGTATCCATGTCGAATCGTTGTCATCACACCAGCAAGCAGAAGCAGTCTCATCAGTTCAATGCTTTTTTCAGCATAGGCTTTGATACCACCTTGCCCAGATAACAGGATCTATTGAACTGTAGCTCATGACAGAACTTGCAAAGATCAATGTGAAGTCAAACGTTTGGTTGTATGTTGCATGGAGCACAGCAGCGCTTCCATGGAAATACAGTCATATTGCTTAAACGCATGCCAATTAAACGCTCAAACGCAAAGTGAACGAATGAAATGTAAAAATACCGACATCTTAGCATCGGCCATTTGCAAAAAGCTATTATGAATTAGTGAATTGAAAAATCTTCAGAAAGCGTAAAAAGCGACTGACTCATCACTCATCGCAACAATCTTGCAGTTTTGCTTCTGAGCGTCTGAACGTCTAATCAGTCGGTGGTTGTCAGTTTGATGTCGGCCACTTCAACGCCGCACGAGTCCAACAAACGGCCCATTGCTGTTTTCGTGAAACCGGTCGCCTCAAGCTTTTGCGTCAGTTTGTTCTTCAGGTTTCGCAGTCGCGTTGACGCGTGCATTAACACCACTGAATGGAACAGTGGCAGCGATGAAACAACAATGGAAGAAAACAAAGCACACCCCGTATCCCGTATAAAAAAAACGATGCACTCTGCTGGTGCTGGTCGTTACAGTTGCAACACAGTTGGGCTTGGCAAAAACCGTTTTTTCAAACCCAACCAAAAAAACCGTCTTTTTCCCCAAAAACAGAACAAACTGAAAAAAAACTGGAAGTAAAACTTGGAGAGCGTGAAACTTGTTATGTTCAAAAATGATGCAACATGATTTTGTAGTCAACACTCACACAACAACGGCAACAGAATGCCGTACAAAAAGACGACGACAGACGCAATCATGTAGACGATGAAGTAGGCTGCGGCCAAGATACCAAGGATGCTGACCACAGGGTGCTCCTTCTTGAACTGCAGCAAATCAGGGCTGTTGCTCGTGCCAAAGTAGACGCCCGCGAGCACCAGCGCAACCGCAATGAAACCGGACAGAACGTCTTTCGGGTGCATCAAACTGAAAAAACGCTATGAAAAAGCGAATGCACGGGTGTAATGACACGTTTTTTGGCAGTAACTGTACAAAACAGCAGACTCAAAAGCCTGGTAAGCGGCTCACGCAGTGAAAGCGAGATGTGATTGCACCGATTATGCAACATTTCAGAACTCAACACCAGAACATGCTCTTCCGAACCAATTTAAATTTTTTGAATCAACACCAAATCAACGCTTGAGAACTGAAATTCTCGATACAGCACACATGAAAAAGTGACCCACCCAACCAGGAAGAACAGCGCAAACAAGACGGCGAAGTAGTTGCTCTGGTAGTAGAGCAAATTGGCCAAAATGCGGTTGTTCCAGCGTTCCAGGTTTTTATACGGCGGCATTGAGAAACGTGCCGCTTCCATCAGGAAGTCATCAAGCGGACGCATCGGCGCAAACTCAAAGTCGGCCAGTCGTTGATTGGAGGTCGCCATTGTTGCGTTGGGCCAATGAAATGAGACAGCGATAAAACCTGCAAAAACAGTTTTATAGTGATGGTCACGAGAGCAAACGATTTCAAAGAAAGTGCCAAAACAGTTAACTATTGCTGGTGAATCACACGACCAATCACCTTGCTTATAAAAAAACACAATTCGGGTTTGCATATGACAAAAACAACAGCAAACAATAATATATCGATATCCCTCCCAATGAACTCGCGTTCACTGGCAAGGGGACACAGTGCAACCGCTGAGCGAAACACAACCATGGGACACGTTTTTACAAACACGAATTCTTTTTCACCACGACCACGAACAACAAATCAGCATGACAAAAAGTCTGGTATTTTTGATAATCAATCACAGCCAATTGAAACACGGAATTATCATATAAGATGAGCGCAAACTTCGATTCACTACATCACAAGAAAGTATTCAATAATCTTGTCAATTTATAATAATTTGACGAAGTGGACAAAGCAAGCTCACAAGTTTTATCATGTGGACAAAATCAAGCGGGGCAACATAAAGAACTATTTCATTTCATTTTATCCATCAATGAGCTGTTTGATGCAGAGGACAGACGCTGAGCGCTGCGCGTGTCGCGGCGAACCGCCGGTGGCACTTGGTTCGTTTGATTCGATTCGCTGAAAGCGCACAAGCAGTTCTCAACATTGTGCAAGATTTTCATCTTGAAGCAGGCTTGTGCGTTCGGAAATCATTGCGAAAGCATCTATCATACAAAATCGCCCACGATTTCACGCTATTCTCAACAGCACAGTCAAACGCTCGCACTGGTTTCACTGAAGCTGACTGGCTGCAGGGAACAGTCGATTCAAACGTAGCTTATCAAGCTGATCAAGCGAACCGACCTGTCGCCAATGCGTTTCTTCCTATTGGCTTTGTATTTGCGTTTCGGTGGGGGCTTACCGGCATGCCCCACGTCTGAGTCGTCGTCGTTGTGTGTCTGTCCCACAGTGGCACGCGCACGTTTCCGTTGCAACTGAAGTTTCTCCTGCAAACATCGATTGAAGCTGAAGAACACTAAATGCTTAAGGGGGATTTAGCAATTAGTTTATTGTGCGTACGCACGGACACGACACTTAAAAAGCCACGCGATTTAGATATCGTGTCGTGTGTGATATCTTAATGCATTACGGACACAATTAGTTTGCGCACAGGATTTAGAACGGACAATGGTGTTTTCCCAAACCACTACTGCAAATAGCACGGACGATGATGAATGAGCAAAGATAGTTTCAAACGTTTCTGAATTTTCTTCCGATTTTTCAATAGTCGGTGAGGCCGAAGAAAACATGGCACCTGTTAAGGATGCAAGGGGCGCGAAATTTGAACGAAAGAAAAAGAATATTAGCAGTTCAATTGTGTATCAAATTGACTGTGTCTTTTTTAATTATAATTTGTTCGTGCTGCTATTCTATTTGTTCTTTGCCAATTTCATGCAACCATTGTAAATTTCTGGCATTCATGAAAACTACAACTACTGGTCTCAGCTTAAAGACACAAGGAGTGTCTTTTTTATTTCACCATACTGCACGTATTGTTACTTTGTTTTTGAAATACGCCAGGAACAAAACATGAGCTCGAGCAGCCTCATGAATCTGGATAATACCAATGAACGAACGTTTTCCGTGTCTGTGTCGTCCGCATCCGAGTCGGACCGAACAGTGTCTGCACTCCGTCGCACACTGCCGCCACTGCAGTCGGCGGCTTTCGCCTCGAGTTCCGCGATTCGATCTTTCTCCGTGTTCAAAATTTGAACCAACTTGAAAAGAAACAAAAGCACTTTTTGAACGTAGTGAGTCAAAAACGTTGCAAAAAAGCTTCAACAAGCAGGTCCACAAATACAATGACCGTTTATAGATGTACAATCAATGTTGACAAAACAAACAAACCGTTTCATACAACGCGTTTTCGCGAACTTGCATTTCGGACAAAAGCTTTTCACAGTTCTGAAAAAACCCAAACAATAACAATATCTACAAAATACAACAACACAGCGATTATTTTAAAATCGGTGCAATTGAATTAAGGGACCTTCGAAGTATCGGTGCGTTCCGCAGCAAACCGTTCGTTTTCAGCCTGCATTTCGTTGTCTTCACGTGTCATTTCGCCGAATATGTCAATCGCCGCTTGCAGGATCTTTGCAATCAGTTTTTGTTTTGACTGCTCACCGTCAAAATTCGTCAGTTCCACCGAACCGACTTGAAACTGAAACACACAAGAAAACCAAAATAACCACGGTGGTTGGGGGTGCTTCAAGTGACGTGGGAAATTATGGTGTGCGGTAACTTGGAATTTGGCTGAGGGGTGGAGTGAACAGTATTAGCCAATTTTTCCAGAAAGTATGAGCGGTCTCACGTCCGGTTTTAGGGGTGGGGGTGTCACGCGCCCCAACGCTAACAGCTAGTGCTCTTGAGGTTCACCACCAAGCCTTCGGTATGCTGACAAACACACTCACGAAAACATCCTCATCGAGTGACTTGCGCCAGGAGATCTGAAAATCGAACATTGGTGAGCAGAATGCACAAAGATGACAACACACAGTGTTCAAACGTGCGCCAACCTGCAGCGTTCCTTGTGGCAAATGCTTTGCCTCGACCACGAACGCAGCTGACGCAACACTCAACGCCTCCACGGTGTCTTTCGGTTCATCCACGTCCGTTGCAGCCACTATAAATTGGTGACCATGATATATTTATCATAGACAATCCACCGTTTGCTTCCGACGAATCGCAGCGTAAAAATTCATGCTTGCGAAGTTGCCTTTTTCAACCGATTTTTTGTGCTGTGCTCTACAGTCAAACTCAAAATTACAGGGAAACTGACTGGTTGGCGATCACGTGATGCCTGCTTTTTGTGCAGAAATTGCTGTGCAGAATTTGGTTTGCACGTAATCACCAACCAATCAGCTGATTCCCTACAGTTTAGAGTTCGACTGTATTTCGGATGGATATACAGGGTGGCGCATAAGTAGCGTATCACTGTTTGACGGCTCATATCTCGCCAAGGTAACTTTGTGCAAATAATAATATCAAGATAAATATGCAAAAGTTCAGCACAATCCGACCAAAGGAGCTGTGAAACAAAGAAAATTCTAAAAAAATAACTTTCTCGCTTTTTCCGACGCGGATTCACAAATTTCCAAACCAAATATGATTTTGTAATTTGGTCCCGCAACTCATTGCGCCCATAGATAGGTAAACAGAACAGTTGCATGCAGGACGCGGGAATTCAAAATTGGCGAAGTGATCCGAGTCCCCTAAATAGGGCCGAGTCACTTAGGCGATTTTGAATTGCCACATAAAGATTGAAACTAGTTTTCTTTTCACGTCTGCACACGCAATCAATAGCAGAACTTAAAAAATTGATATTAACCACAAAAATGACACAGATCATTGAAAAAAACACAGACAAACATGTTAGTCTTCTTCAAAATGATCACCACCAGCATCAATGCACATTCGTGCTCTTCCTGCGACTGACGACGTCACCTTTCTGCACATGTCGAAGTTGACAGACGCACACCGCGTGGACTTGTTAGTGCTCCCTGCCATTGCAGCTGCCATCTGTTCCGTTTTCTCCACCTCAAACTGGGAGGGAATCCTGTGGTAAAAAGAACTGCTTCGAAAACGGAACAGGTGGCAGCTGCAATGGCACGGGGCCCCAACAGTGCACGTGGCACGCGTCAGTCAACTTCGATATGTGCAGAAAGGTGACGTCGTCAGTCGCAGGAAGAGCACGAATGCGCGTTGATGCTGGTGGTGATCATTTTGAAAAAGACTAACGTGTTCGTCTGTGTCTTTTTTAATGATCTGTGTCATGTTTTGGGGGTTATGTGGTTTGAAAATTTGTGACTGCGCGTCGGAAAATCAAGAAAATTGATTTTTTTTAGAATTTTGTTCGTTACACAGCCTTATTTTGCCGAATTGTGTTGTAATTTTGCACCCTTCTACCGTATTACCCCCATTAAACCTCCCCCCACCATTAATCCCCCCACCAATAAACCCCCACCCCCCCGACCAGTTTCCAAATAATCCCCCCCCCCACAAATAATCCCCCATGGGGGATTATTGGAGACCTGTTTGAAACACATACCCAGCGAATTCAGTGGCTGGTTGCAGTGAAAATGATGAAATTGTGCTACCAAAGGCCCCAAATGGGTGAGTTTATAGTAATTTCATTACAAAAGGCTGTTATAAAAGGAAATTTCTATGTAGAGTAGAAGTTTCTGCGACTTTCTTGCCTGCCATGCAAGGTATTTTTGCCATTTTTCAACAAACCCCCACCCCTAGAATTTTTTTGTAAATAACCCCCCCCCCCCCACCAATAATCCCCCCCCCCCACCAATAAACCCCCACCCCTAAAAGTCGCTGACGTATTAATCCCCCATGGGGGTTTATTGGGGGTAATACGGTATGTTATTCTTTGAGGAGCACCCCCTGAAAATTGTATCCAAATCAGTAGACTGGTTGGCGGGATATGAGCTGTCAAAAGGTGATCCACTACTCATGTGCCACGCTGTATAAGGTCATCATCGCTTCGGCGGCGGGGGGGGGGTCGAGTACGAATTGATTCGAATCCCACAAAAGCTTATAAAGACAACTCCGACAATGCTATGCGTGTCATTCAAAAAATGGAACATGACAAACTCACTCACGAGTTGCGTGCCAAGCTAGATTTCCGTCGGTTGCAGTGAATTCGATCTGCTTCAGGTCATCGTCATCATCTTCTGAGAAAGCAAACTGAAACAGCACAAAGTACGGCGAGTCGTTGTTGTTGAGTTCTCTGACAGAGCTGCGGGTGCTTTTGCGTTTTGGCGGCGGCGCCACATTCAGGTAGCCGGATGCGTCAGCATCGTCCTTCGGTGCCTCTGTCTCGGTCGCAGGGGCACGATCACGCGGTGCAGATGACTGCGCCCGCTGCAACTGAAGCTTCTCCTGAAAGCAGCGAACGAAAATGAAGTCTAGCGAACAATGAATGCTCAATGTACTGCAATTTGTACGGTCGACTATGACGGAGCACTGAAAACATGATGGGTTCAAACGTTGCCGTGCTTTCTTCTTTCTTCGAGTTTTCAGTTTTCTCGAAATCGGAAGAGTTTCAAGCAACGAACGTTTTCCGTGTCAGTGTCGTCAGCGTCAGAGTCCGACTGAACAATGACGGCATTTCGTTGCCCACTGCTGCCACTGGCGCTGGGACGTTCGCATTCAGAATTTACGCTCGCCCGTTTTACAGCGGCCTCAAGCTCTGCCACTCGACGTTTTTTCGTTTTCAAAAGCGGCCAAAACTTGAACAGAAATGTGGCACTTTTAAATGCAAAACTTTTAATGAGTCAAAAACGTGCAAAAAAACAAGTTGAAAAACTGAGCCACGACGAGCACGCTTACTTTTTTCAATGTGGTCTTTTTGCGATCGTCCCTTTCTAAAAGAAGACCGGCATATCTCTGAAAAAAACCAAACAATACAATATAATACACCGTTTTATACAAAATCGGCGCAATTAACGAACCTCCAAAACTGTGGCGCGCTGCGCGGCTTGCCGTCCGTGTTCAGCCTTCAAATCGTTGTGTTTACGTTCAGTTTCGCCGTCGGTCAACACTTTCAAGATCTTTACTATCAGTCCTTGTTTTGACCGTTCACCGTCAACATTCTGCATTTCTGCCGAACCAATTTGATACTGAAAAAGAAAAGACCAAAATTACTGACAAGCATTGTCGGCAATTGCAGTCACCAAGCAACACACTCACAAAAACACCATCGCCGCGTGACTTGCGCCAAGAGATCTGAAAATCAAACAAAATCGGCGACAGCATGCACGATGATGACAATTCGCACGTGTGCCAACCTGCAGTGTTCCGTTTTGCCCATGGGCTGCCTCGACCACAAACGCATCTGACGCAACACTCAACGCCTTCAACGTGTCCTTCGTTTCAACCAAGTTTGCAGCATTCACTAAAAGATAATGACCCTTGAGTGGACATGAATATGAAATGGACAAACTCCGAGCACACGGAATACTAGAGTTTCGTCTTGAATCGAAATCTCAGAAACACACGCAGATTTTTTGCTGCTTTTGAAAGAGATGCAAGCGAAAATCAACGTAAAAATTTTTTGGCCTCGGTCGTCAAGGCTAAGGAAATCACCAGGCATATCAGACACGCGATTTCGAATCCCACTCGAGGTTACAAAAATGTTTTTCCGATCCGCACCTGTTAACCAGAAAGAAAACACAAAAAACGGACGTGTAGCGTGCCAAGCTCGCTTTGCGTCGGTAGCAGTGATTGTGATGTAATTCAGTTCATGATCGGCGAATGCAAACTCAAACAGCACAAAGTACGCTGAATCGAAGTGCCGAAGTGCTCGCGCAGAACAACGAACGCTCATCGTTGATGGAAAATGGCCGGGTTTTACTGCAACGAATGCCACCATCAAGTCGTTTTGCAAATAAAAAAGTGTGCACTGGATACGACAAGTACTACAACCGAATACTGAAAGCTAAAGCTAGGCATTCCCAAGCTTTGCACTGAAGCTGAATGTGAAAGCAGCTGTCCACATGAAAAGTTCGCTTCCATTGGCATTCGGTCTTTTTGCATACAGCAGTTTTTCGCCTGCTCGTCGTATGTTTTGTGATGCTGTCTCTCTCTGACCAACAGCGCAGTGCACGAATTGCTCTTTTGCAAAAAAACTCCAGCACTCTCTGGTGCACTAGCTGCGATCAAACGAATGTAATAATAATAATAATACCAAAAATGTGAGCGATAAAAGCTCGCGATTCATAAACGCGGAAAAAATTGAAGTCTTCCACTTTTCTGATAAAGCCGATAACATGCTTTATTCTATTCACGCTAGAACAAATTGTGCTCAGCTCCACGACACAACACATTTGTATCTACACAGAGAACAAATTTTTGTCACAAAACATCTCACATGAACGTGGTGTGACACGGATTGATAATTGTGAGAGCAGATTGATTCACTACAGGCGTTCAATCAATCAAGTAGTGTTCTAGTCCAAGAACAGCGCACGCAGTTAACACAGCAATGTTGCGCAGTCACAGACGCACGCATGCAACGGCACGCTTGGCGCTGCGTTATCGCATCCGTGTGCACATGTGTTTGTTTGGCACTGCGCAACATCACTGTGTTATAACCGAGTCTCTAGCTCAGACGGCTTCATTGAAATCAGTATTTATGTACAAGCGAGTTGGCAACGATATGCCAGCAAAATTCACAAATGCAAGTTTATCACGCTTTGTCCACCGACACTGCTGCTACCGCTGACCATGGCCGATGACAACGATGTATGCAAACAGCGAACGACACGCACAGCGGTCAGTCGGGCAAATTATGATTGCGTTGGTTGCAAGTGAGCTCTTCGGCGGCATGCTCCTCGAAGCCCTCGGACTCGGTGACGAGCGCACGCTCGAGTATGACACGGCCCTCTTTGTACTTCTGTCCTTCGTCCGTTGCAAACTCGTACATCCAGCCAATCTTGGTGTTGCACTTCTTGCAGAACACATCGCGCACCATGTGCCGCCCAGTGAGCATGATACGATCCTGCTGTGTACAGTGCCAACACTGAATCAACACCAGCAAAACCAATCAACCTCAACCATATGCACATGCCAGCCAACAATGCGCTTCCGAACAAAATATGTTACAACTTTACACTGTCTCCTTCCTAACGAAGCTGTCTGTTCGATTTTGAACATTGCTCGTGGCAATGGTTTTGAAACTTTCAGACAGACACCTATTCTTTGTCAATTGTCATACAACAGTACGCAGGCACCTGAAAATCACAGACAAAAGTCACCGAAGACGGTTTGAAAAAACCAAAGTAAATTCAAAATCGCAACTTCGTTTGTTCAGAAGCAGACTTCTACAATCAATTTAATAAGTGCAACAATCGTATCTATCTATCTAAAAAAAATTTGTCTTCGAAGACCTAAAATGAGTCAATTTTTGACTAAAATTGACCGTTTTGCCCGAAATTCCTGAAAATTTCGCTAATTTTAAGTAAAATACGCGTTTATACTTGATTTTTTGGCGTGTGCACCAGTTGGACCTAAGAGTGGGGGTCTAGCGGGCCATGGAATCTGATTCTAAGGGTAGGGGGTAGCAAGGCGCTTCGTTTTAACTTAGCAACCATACCCTAATTCCCCCTATTTGCAGCACTTTTAGGGCTTATAAGTCTAAAAACCATCGATTTTTTCCCATTTTTCGCAAAAGTGTACCATTTTCAACATTTGCGCGCGAGAGCTATGGCTTGAAATGATGTGCGTTTTAAAGATCTCGCGGAGCTCTTTTACGTACATTGCGTAAAAAGCAAAGGACTTTTACCTATTTTCCGTGGTAAGCTCCACAAAATTACTTTTTTTGAAAAATTACGCTATTTTTATAAAACATTTTTTGAGCTCATAAACACAATGTTTTGATTTTCATTTTTGGTTCTGCAGGAAGGTTTCGGTGTCGCTAAATTCGAATGTGATTTTAGATTTTTGTCCCGGGCATTTTTTGCCCAAAAATTTAGCAAAAGCACTTTTTAGCGTTTTCCAGTGTTTTTTGTTTCTAATTTTAAGTGTGGATGTTTATTCAAAAGCGATTTTCTAATAGCTTTACAACCGCTGTGCTTGAATCCGTTATTATATTTTGTAACGGACAACTTTCTTACCCAAAAATTGGCAAAACATAGATTTTTTGCTCTTTTCAGACGTTTTCGTTTCATAGTAATAAATAAGCTTTAAAACAATCTTTAAAACCACTTTCTAGGAGTTCCCGAATGCGCTGAATCCATATCTGTAGTTAAATTTTACAACTGACCTATTATTTACCCTTATAAATGGTAAAAAAATCTTTATTGGGGTCTTTCTGCAGACGTTTTTCTTTCTGTGTGTGAACTACACTTCTAAACTGTTGTTAAGTTGTCCCGCTGTTCGAACTCAGCCAGTCACCAATTCGTGCCTGTCGTCCGCTTGCACAATAATACAACCAACCTGAACTTCACTATACTCGAGATTGACGACTTTGTTGAAAAGAAACGCGCGGCCCGTTGCGCCCGTGAAACGAGTGGAAATGAGTTCGGTGCGGTTCGTCAAGAATGTGTCACAGCTGGCGCACGAGAACAACCGGGTGCCACCAAGATGCTCCAAAAATAAACGACCCATGGTTGACAACGCGCACAAACACAGAGCGTGCCCGTGCGAGTGCGACGTGCGGCGGCAGCGTCACGTGCACCACACCACCACCACTTCGATTCAATCCGGATCTGACAGCTGATGTCGTGTCGTCGAAGTGGGCGCGAACCGACCGACGAACGAATGAGCTTGAATGATCAGTAGCGGGGAATGGGGGTCTACCACAGGGCACTTAAAACAAAAATCGAAATCGAAAATGATTAAAAAAAAACAAAAATGCCGATTTTTTTAAATTCGAAAAATTTCCCTCTAATATGCTCTAAAAACCTCAAATTTGGCACAATTTTTCGAAACTTCAGTAAAACTTTTCTTTGATATCACCTCGTAAAACCGTCAGCAGTCGATTTTGGACCGTTTTCACGACTGATTTTAGGCTTCGACAACATCTGCGATGAAGTTTTTGAGCGGCCCAAAGCTTGGTTTACAATTTCCGATGCAGTTAAGGTGACGATTCGCCTCGCAGAGCGTCCGAGCTGCTCCGTTTGCAAACATTAGCGAAAGTGCGGGGGGGGGGTGGAATGTCAAGGAAGGCACAAGCTCTGTACGAATGTTATCTCACTTCATTTGATCCTGCATAAAAAATTTGCTGCTGTGAACATACTCTTTATTTTTGTGAATACTGTATCAAATGACTTGCTTAATGCGTAACTGGAGAACTGGCCAACTGGTAAACTGGAAAAATGGTAAACTGGAAAACTAGCCAACTGGAAAACTGGTAACTGGAAAACTGGCAAACTGGAAAACTGGAAAAGTGGTAAACTGGAAAACTGGCTAACTCAGTAGCGAAAGCGGGACCTCGGGTGAGGGGGGGGGGGTGTTTGCCTAATTTTAGAGGGGGGGGGCATAGTTGTTCTAGGGGGGGGCCTGGGGGGGGCCAGCCCCCCCCCCCCAAAAAATTTTTCGAATCTATCTCCATCAGACTGGTTTTTTCGGCTCAGCTATTATCTATCCAAAAAAATTTCTCAGCCAGCTATCTATCTGAAAATTTTTGTCTTCGAAGACATAAAATGAGTCAATTTTTGACCAAAATTGACCATTTTTGCTTGTAATTCTTGAAAATTTCGCTAATTTTAGGTAAAATACGCGTTTATACTTGATTTTTAGTGTATTTTTAGCATTATTTTGCTGTTTCATAGCTTTTTAGCGTTTTAGCTATCTAATCTATCTATCAAATTTCAAAATTTTGACCGGCCCCCCCCAAAGTCACGTGGCCCCCCCCGCGGCCCCCCCCCCAAAATTTTCCAGCTGTCTATCTATCTAGAAAATTTGCTCCAGCTATCTATATCGGCCCCCCCCAACCCCTCGGCTCTGGAACAACTATGGGGGGGGTCAGGTGCCTTCTCGGTGAGGGGGGGGGGGTGCACGGGCAGCAAATTTTCCTGAGGGGGGTGCACTGGCAGAAAAATTTCGTGAGGGGGGTGCACGGGATCGCACGGGTAATACGGCCTTTAACAAAACCACGGAGGCAACACGGAACACGGAGGCTGCACTAGGGTTGTTAAACAAAAATGAAAATTTTTTTTTTTAAAAAAAAAAGTGATTAAAAAAAAAACAAAAATGCCGATTTTTTTTTAAAAAAAAAATTCGAAAAATTTTCCTCTAATATGCTCTGAAAACCTCAATTTTGGCACAATTTTTCGAAAGTTCAACAAAAATTTTCTTTGATTATACCTCGTAAAACCTTTAGCAGTCGATTTTGGGCCGTTTTACCGACTGCTTTTAGGCTTCGACAACATCTGCGATGAAGTTTTTGAGCGTCCCAAAGCTTAGCCTACCATTTCCGATGCAGATAAGGTGACGATTCGCCTCGCAGAGCGTCCGATTGTGCTCGCTGCTCCGTTTGCAAGCGCTACGTTGTCTGGTTGCTGCTTCGTGTCGTGTCGTCGCGACACCATCAGAAGAATTGATCGAATTTCAAGGCGGTATGTTTGTCTTCACTTTAGCATTAGCTTAGCTGGGGACAATTAGTGACGTTTTGGAGGTCAAAACACAAGAAGAGGCATGGTGACGGTTTGGAAAAGGGGTAATTGAGGTCACCAAAACAAAATCTGCAAAGTTCCGCCATACGGGAGTCCTTCGGGAGGCGCATGCATATCATATGTGGTTCTTCGGACTCCCTGATTGATTTAGCACAACTTTGATTTTTGAATTTTTTTTTTTTAAAAAAAAAAATTTTTTTTTAAAAATAAAACAAAAATGACGATTTTTGTTTTTTTTTAACAACCCTAGGCTGCACGCTTAACAAAACCACGGAGGCAACACGGAGGCTGCGTGCAGCTAAAGTGACCCATATTTTATATGCACACAACACGCTGCGCACCTTTAACAAAACCACGGAACACGGAGGCACGCGGATTTGGGGAGATTTGGGGACAGGACAAATCCGTCCCCCTCCAAAAAAATTATGTTTTTGTTAAATAAATAAATAAATAAATAAAAGCGCAATAAAGCAAAGCAAAGCTAAATGTCAAAACTAGACTTCAAGGATTACGGTAGCTCTCCAACGGGTCTCGACACGATTTTTTAAAAACGTCCCTGATTGCCAGCAAAAGCTACTCTATTGCTGGACACCGTTCATATGATTGCAACAAACAGTCTTTTGTTTGAAGTTCGGGCACACGGGTTACGGTAGCGGTAGTTTTGGGTCTTGACACGAAGTTGCTGAAAACTACTTTGTTTCTTGCGAATAACAGTTGAAACCATTTAGAAACATGTCGCATTATCACAGAACGTCAAAAATCGGATTTTAAGGAGTACGGTAACTCTGCTGTGGGTCTCGACACGATTTTTTTTAAAACGTTCTTTTATTGCCAAGAACTGTTACTAGAATGTTGGATACCGTTCACATGATTGCATGAAACAGTCATATGTCTGAAGTAAGGTCCCACGGGTTACGGTAGCTGTAGTTCGGTCTTCTTGACACGAAGTTGCTGAAAACTACTGTGAATAACAGTTGTTTCTTGCAATCATGTGAACGGTGTTCATCAATTTAGTATTTTCCTGGCAATAAAAGGCAGTTTAAAAAAATCGCGTCGAGACCCACACAGCAGAGTTACCGTATTCTTTGAACTCAAGTTTTGACATTTTGTGAAAACGCTGCGTGTTTCTAATTGGTTTCAACTGTTATTCGCAAGAAACGAAGTAGTTTTCAGCATCATCGTGTCAAGACCCAAAACTACCGCTACCGTAACCCGTGTGCCAGAACTTCAAACAAAAGACTGTTTGTTGCAATCATATGAACGGTGTCCACCAATAGAGTAGCTTTTGCTGGCAATCAGGGACGTTTTTAAAAAATCGTGTCGAGACACGTTGGAGAGCTACCGTAATCCTTGAAGTCTAGTTTTGACATTTACCGTATTACCTCTAATAAACCCCCATGGGGGTTTATTTCTTCAGCGACTTCTGGGGGTGGGGGGGTTTATTTTGGGGGGGGGGGGGTTATTTTTGGGGGGGGGTTTATTTGGAAACCATTTTTAGGGGTGGGCAAAATGGCAAAAATACCTTCCATGGCAGGAAGGAAGTCGCAGAAACTTCTACTCTACATAGAAATTTCCTTTTACAACAGCCTTTTGTAATGAAATTACCATTAACTCATTCATTTGGGGCCTTTGGTAGCACAATTTCATCATTTTCACTGCAACCAGCCACTGAATTCACTGTTTATGTGTATGTTTTTCTGGGTATGTGTTTCAAACAGGTTTCCAATAATCCCCCATGGGGGATTATTTTTGGGGGGGGGGATTATTTGGAAACTTATCGAGGGGGTGGGGGTTTATTTTTGGGGGGGGGGGGTGTAATTTTGGGGGGGGGGTTTAATAGAGGTAATACGGTAGCTTTGCTTTGCTTTATTGCGCTTTTATTTATTTATTTGTTTATTTAACAAAAACATAATTTTTTTGGAGGAGGACGGATTTGTCCTGTCCCCAAATCTACCCAAATCCGCGTGCCTCCGTGTTCCGTGGTTTTGTTAAAGGTGCGCAGCGTGTTGTGTGCATATAAAATATGGGTCACTTTAGCTGCACGCAGCCTCCGTGTTGCCTCCGTGGTTTTGTTAAAGGCCGGGTAATACCAAATTTTTGCCTTAGAAAAACACAGAAATTCTTGTAAAATACAGAATATTTTGTGCAAACAAGCTGCTTGTTTGGTCAGAAACAACAAAATCTATGCAGGGACAGACACAAACGTCAAGAAAAATGCAAAAATTACGGTATTTTTGGAAAAAATTGAGTTGAGATTGACCCAGTAGCGAAAGCGGGACCTTGGGTGAGTGGGGGGGGGTGTTTGCCAAATTTTAGAGGGGGGGGGGGTCAGGTGCCTTCTCGGTGAGGGGGGTGCACGGGCAGCAAATTTTCCTGAGGTGGGGGGGTGCACTGGCCATAGTTGTTCCAGAGCCGAGGGGTTGGGGTTGGGGGGGGGGGGGGGGGGTATAGATAGCTGGAGCAAACTTTCCAGATAGATAGATAGCTGGAAAATTTTGGGGGGGGGGGGGCCGCGGGGGGGGGGGAAGTGTATTTTGGGGGGGGGGGCCCGTCAAAAATATTAAAATTTGATAGATAGATACCTAAAACGCTAACAGGCTATAAAAACAGCAAAATAATGCTAAAAATACACTAAAAATTAAGTATAAACGCGTATTTTACCTAAAATTAGCGAAATTTTCAAGAATTACGAGCAAAAATGGACAATTTTGGTCAAAAATTGACTTATTTTATGTCTTCGAAGACAAAAATTTTCAGATAGATACCGTATTACCTCTATTAACCCCCCCCCAAAATTAAACCCCCCCCCCCAAAAATAAACCCCCACCCCCTCGACAAGTTTCCAAATAATCCCCCCCCCAAAAATAATCCCCCATGGGGGATTATTGAAACCTGTTTGAAACACATACCCAGCGAATTCAGTGGCTGGTTGCAGTGAAAATGATGAAATTGTGCTACCAAAGGCCCCAAATGGATGAGTTAATGGTAATTTCATGACAAAAGGCTGTTGTAAAAGGAAATTTCTATGTAGAGTAGAAGTTTTTGCGACTTCCTTCCTGCCATGGAAGGTATTTTTGCCATTTTGCCCACTCCTAAAAATGGTTTCCAAATAAACCCCCCCCCCCAAAAATAAAGCCCCCCCAAAAATAAACCCCCACCCCCAGAAGTCGCTGAAGAAATAAACCCCCATGGGGGTTTATTAGAGGTAATACGGTAGCTGGCTAAAAAAATTTTCTAGATAGATAATAGCTGAGCCGAAAAAACCTGTTTGATAGCAGTAGCGAAAGTGCGGGGGGGGGGGGCGCAACGCTTCATTATGATATGCACCTGCCCCGCATCCGCATTGCTCATTGCTCATGATCCACTGGCGCGCGTGCACACGCTCCGCCCTCAACAAAAACTCGTTCAAAGCGCAGTTATTTTTATTCTTGCTTCTTAAAAAGGCTTGGCTTAGGTTAGGATTAGTT